>JAMXBD010003450.1:0-119620 GCA_024138025.1 Combretum micranthum | reverse complement strand
TTGTCAACCTTCTCAAACTCGGATCAATATGGATAAGTAGAAGAAAGAGATTATGCTATTTAAAGGGATACGATTTGTTCAAAAGTACTAAAAGACTTATCATCTTGTTTCAGTCAACAATTGTTCGGATAATAACCTCATTTATTGTCTATAGCAGATTAAGTTAAAGAGCAAAAATCTGGAATAAATCTCATCATGAATTTTCAAATTTTATTTTATCCGTTGGAGATGTGAAGATATAAAAATAGAACAGAAGTTCAAGAAAAAGAAGACAATAAAAACACATGAAGAAAAGAGCAAAAAACTATCTACTTCAGCTTCCTATTGTGCAAATACAATTATATTTTTTTTGGCATGAAATTTGAGAGGAAACTTACATTATTTATTCCTCATCTACTTTTGATTTCTTATGAGAGATTGTAGAGGAGTGAGAGTGATGTTCTTTTCTCTGTAGATCAATAAATAGTTCGAATGAAGCTAGATAGGCTGAGCAGAGTGATTGAAATTCACTGTACTTAAATAAGCCTGTACTTTCATTTCTTGATTAGATAGTGGAACATATCGATGTGGAATACTAGGTCCCCAACTTAAAGCTAGAAGAGAGGACTGGCGCTCGAGACGGAACCTCTATAAATCGATTTTGTACTCTCTTCTTCCTTATCTCTTTAATTTAGTGTATGTTTACTTATTTGTTTTAGCTGTTTTTTATTCTCAAAGAGAGTAAACTAGAAGCTTAATTTTAAACTTTTGCTTAACCTTTTGTGAACTTAAGTGAACCTGTTATATCCAAATTTTAATTAACATTGTTTGTAATAGGGATTAATTGTTTTCAAGTGAATTTATAAGCCATTATAATTTGATTAACTAAGTTGTGTGCTTTTGATTTAATTTTGAAAATGATAAATTTTTATCAAATAACCAATTCACCCCGCTCTTGGTTATTCTTTTAGGACCAACAATTTGCATGGCCATGCTACAGGTTGTGCACATGTGAAAATCACCATTTTTCTATACTTTGCCGAATTTGGCCTCATTTTTACTTGTATCATCTTCAAATCTTTCAAATGTCTTCTTTAAACCTTGAAATCACATATTAAGCTCTTAAATATCCTTTTCTTGATAAATTCACATAAAATCCATACGAAATTATATCTAATGAGTACTAGAATAAGGATCTTTTGATACTTATCATACTTCATACTAGAGCAGGGTGCATACATGTGTGCGATTTGTGTGGTTTGCAGTCCCCTTTGATCCTTCGTGTAGAAGCAGTAGCCTTCTATAAATGCAATTCGGCGGATGCCATGCATGCCCAATTTATTATATCAAGTTGAAAAAGGCTAAAGCAATATTAAGGGCGATATAGTAATTACAATACACATAAAATCCAAGTAGTATCAACAACAATCACTTAAACACTATTTATGGGTTTCGATATACTTAACATCTATTGTCACATAAATCACACATGCACAAGCATATCCCAATAATCCCCATTCATACCCATTTTTATCTTGCTCTTAGTAATTTAGTGTTACTAGCATATAACAAGAATGTGTAAAAGATAACTCACTGGGCCATCCTAAAGATCTTCAATTGAAATAATCTTCAAGAAATGAGGTGTCAACTCCTTCGTCACCTCAACAAAGAAATACTCAAAATAAGCATTTTATTTATATTTACTTAAAATTCAACTTTTGTAATTTCTATTCTCGTTACTTTTACCAATTACCTAGTTTAAACATTAAAACGATCATAAGTAGGTCATTTTAACTCTGATTTTTGCATATGAGGAGTCATTTTCCACCTGTTTTAAATGCTCTACTCATTTCTAAGGTTATTTTTATCATATAAGGTCATTAAGGTCTTGGAATGGTTAAGGTCAATTTACGTCCATATTTTGTTTTAACTTCCTTTTGATATTTTCCTCTTTAAAGCATATATTTATTATCTCTATGTTCAACTGAAACTTTACACAAACATGAACTTAGTGATGTTACTCATTAAAATTTTCTTAAGGAAATCTTAGTGAAGGTCAAACACTTTACTCACTTTGATCAAAATCTTTTTGGGGTAATCACTCCATGTTTTGTAAAACCAACAAATCAAGATTGAAAGATGAAGTTTTAACACCTTAACTCATGCTTCTAAGGTTCTTCGCATAATCAAAATTCTTTAGCATGAGTTGTTAATTTGTTTCATCATTTTCAAAACATTAAAAATCAAGATGGTTTAAAAAGGAAAATCAAAGTTTCTCATCCCCATTATTTGCATGTGTGTCACAGTCATTTAGGAAAAATAAAGGATGGAATTTCTCTTTTTACTAAATGGTTTTCCCATGTATTGAAAATCAAGTTTCTAAAATTATTTTACATAATAAGGAATTGTCAATATGTGGAGGTTCATAACTTCATGAATCTCCCACTTTATGTTAAACTCTAAATTAGTAAACGAGTATCATGATAATCCTATGACCATCATCTTATCCTTAATTTTAAATTTAGAGACTTTTTGTGATCATAGCATTTTAAATTCAAAAATCATTTTGCCATTATCACAACATCACTATGAGCATTATATGTTTATGAACATAAAAATAATTTCTTTAAATAAAGTAGCACCAAAATGAATACAATCATAAATTCTTGACAAGAGAAAATAAATATGAACATAAAGGTAACACAGAGAAGAATGAGAGTCTTAAATTGAAGACAAGGCTCTCCGAGACTTAAAGTAAACAATTTACCAAGATAGTATGAAATAAAATGGAAGTCTTAGATCTTAGACAAGAAAAGAAAAGAAAAGTGTAAGAGAAGTTAAATATGGTATGTGTAAGAATAGGTATGGTTGTGTAAGAATAAGTATGGTTGTGTAAGATTATGGTATAGCGTGAATAGTAATAAATAGTAAAATTGATAATTCTAAAGAATAAATTATCCCAGTGGAAAAAAAATACACATACAAATTGGCTCAATTAATATTTTTATAATTAAGCAAAATACTATAAGATATTAGAAAAATAATTCAATATTATTTTATTATAAATTGTCATCCATTTATGTTGTCTCAATTTACGTAATGGCAATTGGGTATCGTAACTATTTTGTGTAGGGCTTTTGGAACGATTAAGCTATCAAAACTTCTTATCATTTTAATAAAATGTTTTCTTAATTATCTTATATTTAGGGTTTCCATCTTTATTTAATTTATCTAATATTATAGGGTTATTGAACTATATCTAATCAAGTATTGGGTTTATAGGTTTTAGGAGTGACTCTAATCGGTTTTATGATTTCATTTTCTGGTTTCGATTCTAAGGTTTATGTTGGAACCTACTGAAAATTATAGGGCTTACACTATTGATATCAAGCAAGTTTTCCAGGAGTTTAACGTAGAATTTATGTTTAAGGCAATTCTTGTGTTGGTGTTAGGGTTAGGTTATGTTTTAGAAGACCTAGAAGTAATAAATTGCTCTTAACTAAATGTTTATAATGGAATTAAGGTGTTTTGCTTTCGTAAAATTTAAAAACCTACCATCTAAGCAAACATAAGTTGAACATGACGCTTGTTTAAAGTCATGTTACATTAATATAATGATTTTGTTTCAAACATGAGTTGAACAGGCCTCATGTTCAAGCTTGTGTTGCATCATATAATGGTTCTATTTCAAACACGAGTTCAACACAACATGTGTTCCAATCCATGTTATATCATATAATGCTTACGTTTTGAACACGAGTTAAAGATGATTCATGTTACCCTTTTGTTTCAAACATATGTTCAACCAATTTTCAGCAAAACTTTTTTCAAGTTTGTGTTTTTCTTATTTGAAAGCCCTTGAAAATTCGTTCTACTCCTTTTTTAAAGATTTGATGACACCCTTAAATCTATAAACCTAGATATACCTTATTTAATTATAGTTTAATATTTTGCACTCTTTTTACACAAATAGTAGTGTAAGATTGGGAATTATAGGAAATATAAACTACGGTAAATTTAAAGGTATAAATAATTTTAAATACTTCGATTATGTGATGACTCAGGTTTAGAGAGTTTTAGAGTTTAAGAAAAATCCATGTGTTTAGATATGTGTATACTTTTTGTTGCTTCTGTTTACTAAGGGTAGAAACATAAACTGATTAATTGAGTATCCTACCATAAGATTGTTTATCACTTGTGTGACTACTGGAATTACGTGGGTAAACCTTAGCTTTTTTAAAACTATTTATTATTGATGTTAATTTAATCTAAACCATGAGCTCAATTTAGCTAGTTAAGGAAAATTAGTCATTTATTTTTAATGTATTTATTTCCATAGTCATAAGGATTGATTTTACATTTAATAAGTTTTTATTTCTTTTTTCTCCATATTTACTAGGATTTTATCATATTTTCATTATCATGTTTTTTTTTATTTATAGGATTTAATTAAGTTACTTTTTTTAAATAATTGTTTCATAGTTTTAGAATTTATTTTAAAGTAAATTACATTAGAAAGTTTTAATATTTGAGTAAATTATATCGAAATGTATCAAAGTTTGAACGTAAGTCCATTTAAAGTATCAATAGCATAGGTGGTTAAAAAGAAGATTAAACATTTGAAAATAAATCCATTCAAGATATTAACGTTTTGACATCTCATTCACTTAATATGAATAGTTATTCATTCCCTCCTCATTCGACGTAAATTTGTTATTATAACGTTCACTTGAGGGGAATGGCAATTCACAATGAATTGCTATTACGTAAAGTGATGAATAGCAATTCATGTCTCCACCATCATGAACTTCTATTCAACGTTTACTTTTTCAACTTTGTCATAAATACCCCTATCTTGAAAACATCGTTTATACAATTATCTTCTTTCTATAATAAATACAGGGGGCATTATACATAGTTTTCTTTTAACTTTAATAATGACTTGTTTTACATTTTACAGATGCAAACATAGCAATAGCCATTACAGCCCTATTACATCCCCTTTTAATTGGAATTCCATTCTCCTTGTTCTATATAGGGAAGTGAAAAAGCCATAAGTAGTTAAAAAGAGGTATCAATGTTTCTCTGAGTCAAATAAGATATTAATAATTAATCATTGATGAAACAATGGGAAACTTAATTGAAAACTAATTGAAATGCTAATACCTCATTTGACTCACATTGGGACACTGATACCTTAAATGAACTTATCCCAAAATGTTGATATCTTCCGGTGTAATTTACCCTTTAATATTTATGAGTAAATTAATTTAAGGTATCAATGTTTCAAATGGTAAAAAAAAAAGGAATCAACATTTGGAAAAGTGAGTTAAACAAGTGTGAACCCCGAGATTTTTCATGTCGATAAAAATAGATAGAAATATGAATATAAAAATAGAAGGGAGCTATAGGAATCAATAAAGACTCTATAATAAAAATATGAGTAGTTATGAACCTATATATAACTTCAAACCCTAAAACAAAGTCCTATAAATAGTAATAGATACCAAAGATAAACTTTCGTGGCTAGTATCGAAAACTTAAAATAATATTTAATTCAAATACGATTTCAAGAACATTAGAAAGTAAATAAATAATAACGCTTATAGTTAAGAAAACGATAACTTAAGGATAAGCCGTTAAAATTATAAATATAATGGGAACAAAAACAGATCCATGACTAATAATCTAGACTCCATATAAATATTTAGATCACACCATTATTCTAGTTAGAGAATTCTAAAGCTTTTAGAGACTGAAACCAAAATTGGCCTATTAACCTTAGAAAACCATAATCACATAAGATAAAACCCTAAAAATAATCAAACATGTAAAGTTTGAAATCAAGTTTGAACTCAATAATAACCTAGAAAATTTGTAGAAGCATAAAATAAATTTTCGGAGACAAAACTCCTAAATAACTTATATAAATATACCCGTTTAACTTAATAAACTATCTTAAAACTAAGATAACTAATTAAATAATATTATATAAATTATTATCATTTTTTGGGCAAATTGTATGGGTATATGCGGCTAAAACTTCCTCCAACATTCCCCAACTGAAATTGCAACACAATTAGGTCAAATGTTACCAACAAAAGTCAATAAAAATGAGTGTTAAACCAACCAGAATCATCCAAGCAAGCCTCACAATTAATACCGTAAATTCATGCACAACAAAGGAGAGAATTCGGTAGAGTAACTTGTTTCTTTTTGGCCTAAATTGGATTAATGAAAACTGCTACTCCTTACCTACAAATACTTCTTAACTACAAACAAAGCAATTAAGACACCTATTATTAGCCTAAAACAACAACACCATATCGGCTCAAAACAACAACATGAAACACACAAACTTAGTTCCATTGATCAAGCTTCAACAAAGACATTACAAGCTTAGGAAAAGGATTAAGACAAGGAAAGTAATTTCGTTTTAGTTATTATACACATAAAACATTAGCCTAACTAATGTTTTTGCCAACTTTAAGATTGGATCAGACCACAGGAAGAAGTATAACATCATCATAACAACATAAACAAGGTAGAATTTACTTTAAGCCCTAACTATAGTTATTATATGCATAGAAACTATGAAAATCTTGTATGTAGTGATTCTTAGGCGTTGTAAGTAGAGACATATCACGTATAATACTTGTGAAGTATGTAAAAATGCTTAGAAGTTGTCTAAACACAAGTATAATGCATGTGTGATGTAAGAAAAATAAGATACAAATTGAAGAAAAATGAAGAAGATGATGAACAGCGCCTATATTGGCCCTACGCTGGCGGCGTACATGGATAGGTTAGCGGCCTTTGAGACGGCGTGCACTGGAACAGAAGTTACGTAATTTTTTTTACGTAAAATGAACAAATGCTAGTGGTGTATATTATCTACATCGGCGGCATTCGTTGTAAAGCTGGTGGCTTTTGAAGCCAGCATTCCTTGGAATTAAGACATGCAAAAATTACACGAACACCGTCAGTTTAGAGTTCAACGCCGACAATATTGATGCCTGTGTAGGTGCAAAATTTTCCTAAAATGAGATATGTTCGTTTGTAATAGAAATTATATATAAAAAGAGAAGAAAAATAATAATAAAGAGCACAAGATAAAATTAATAAATAAATAAAAATATTTTAAGATTAATAAGTTTAATAATTCTTTGATATTAAACTTTAGTAACAGTTATAAATAGAAAACACTTTTATTAAATGAAAGGATTATGTTATGATAACTGTCCGATAACTATCTTATACATGTAAATATACAAGAATGGAAAATGTAAATTAGCTATAATTAAAAATAATGTGATTCCCATAAATAACAGATAATAGCATAAAATGAGATCAAGAGAAACACTATAAAAATAAATGATAGAAAATAAATATTAGTTACCATAAAGTGATCAAACTAAGAAACAATATAAAAATAATAACAATGATAATAATAAAATGTTTTATAAGTTTTTTAAACTATTATTTGTCAGTAAATAATAATCTATACAAGACTAGGAAAGATAAAACTGATTTTAGGACACTTAAATAACCAATAGGATTTATTTATACGGATATATTTATATATCTTATTAATAACTATTTATTCGTCCAATAGGTGATACTAATCATTTAATGGATCTTCTCGAAGACTATTATGACTAATCATCATGAGTAGGTGAGTAACTTAAATATATTACTTTTTTTGTGTTTATGACTAGTGGCATATGTAATGCAAATATAATAATATGGTTGTTGTGGAAATCTATTGAGTATGTGTTGTGAGTTGTTTGTTTGGTTGATAAACCAAGATAATAAAAGTGATAATACATATTGTTTGATGACTTGAGAAAAGCATGATATATGTAGTATGTGTAAAGTATGATTACCATAAGCCTGACTAAAAAATTATTAGCTTTATATTAAAATAATCCTACATTACATGATCTGCATCATTGCATATTATAAAAGGGTGGCAGCCTACTACGTATTAGTATTTTGGTTCTCTATTAATGTTTGATTTTTTCTAAAATGTTACTTCTTTCAAGGTTTTCTTTGTTCTGTCAATCCCATGGGAACTAAGTGGCAACGAAGGATGCCGCCCGTAGTATCGCTTTGAAATTACTAATACTTAGAGAGTTTCTCAGGATTGATACAGGAAATGGTACCCTTAAATTAAAGTGAAAATCCTAAAACGAGAAATCGTTGATTTTCCTATATACCTATTCTCTCCTGGGCAGGTGGGTTATTAAGTAATTGTCCTTAAACCCTAAAAAGAGGGCATAAATCTTTTACCTATTTGGATTCTAGATCATCTAAGCTTGTATATGTGCATATGTTTGATTATTGTATTACATATGATTTGTTAATAAACTTACTTGATGTGTAATATATCTGGTTATTCACTGAGGCTGTGTTTCGCTCACACTCCTAAAAACCTTTCAAGTTGACACTATGATCCTGACTTATTACTTCCAAGAGCATGACTCCAGTAAGAATTAGAAGTTGGGAGACTATAGGATATTCGAGATAAGCTATTTACTTTTATTTTCTAGTTGTAAATTAGTTAGCATTTGAAATATCAGTTTATGTACTTGGAGACGTATGAGACAGGAAGATGGTTTGTAATATTGTGTTGATCAAGACTTATGATGATGGGTATTTTACTAATTTATGGCTTACATGTGCTTATCATTTATCATCGATGTAACTAAAAGATCATGTTTCTTTGAAAATATGTCATTCTTTTGTGGTAAACTGGTAATAGTATATACGTGGCACGTATACTACTACTAGGATACCCTCGGGCGTAACAGTTTTAAGTTGATATCAGAGCATGGTTACTAGTATAAGAAAGATAAATATGTGTAAGAATATAAATTGGTAAATGAAGTAGTTATAGTATAAGTATAGATTCAATTAGAACCCTTTAGCATTAGTTGGGTAATTATGGGTAGTGTTAGATGCACAATAATGAAATTTGTGTGATTATTATTAATCATTCAAGTTTTGTTATGTCTAGACTAATCCACCACCACCTATTATATTAGATGGGAGATTTTTAGCATGCGGGAGGAAGAGACTTTGACAGATTATAGGAGCAAACTGAGAGTTTTAGTGGAGGATTTATATCTGTGTGAGGTCACCAAGAGACTAGAAGAAATCCTTAGCACATGGAAGAGAGTCTGCAAAATTAGCTTGATCATTGTCAAATCTTTCAATAGAACATTTATTAGCAAGAAATGTTACTTTAAATCCATTACCACATAATTGGCTAATATTAAACAAATTATGCTTAAACCATCAACTAGAAGCACATTCTTAATAGTTAAATATCTATTTACTAGAATGTTACATTCACTAAGAATAGTAGACTTGCGATTTTCTCTCTAAGTGATATTACCTTAATCTTTCAAGACCAAAGTTATAAACTTAGTGCATATCTGGTCATATGTCTAGACCAGCCACCGTCCAAGTACCATTTGTTGTTTCCACTTGAAGACTCCTACAAAATATGGGATTATTTATTTAGTACCCATTTGAGTTTAGGTCATTTTCAGTTAAGTGCAACTAGGATTTCTCTTTTAAGAACCTAAATTAGCTTACTTTTATTATTCAAATGCATGGTTCTCCTTATTATACAATTGTGTGCAATATAACCAATTTTGTCACAATAATTGCATGTCTCTTGAGTGGTTTTCACAAATGGAGTTTTATGCAACTTGCAGCTACTTTCTCTATTATAGTCAATTTCATATTTATTTGAATCATACATTTAATTTTCAAGAAGTGTGTTTAAGTTTTTTTTCCCTTTGTTGAACTTAGCTATGGTTGCTTTTAAATCATCTAAGCTAGCTTTTAATATGATATTTTCATTCCTTAATTATTCCAACTTTTTAAAAATTTTATCATTGCTACTATCGCACATACAATATTATTATCACTATTTAAAATTTTAATTTCGAAGTCAAGTAAATTATTTTCAATTGTTAATTTCTCATTGAACTTGCTCAATTCATCATTTTTGCTTTTTATCATCTTATATTTATTATTCATCTTATATTTTTCAATTTTAAAATATCAATTTCTTCATGCAACTTTTCATTTTCTATGTTAACCTCCTCATGCTCATTTTTAAATTCATTCAACTCTTCTCATACTTTCTTCATTGAGGTTTTAAGCATGCTATTCATTTTCTCCATGTTAATCACCTTACTACATACTTTATCATATATTTCAAAATTTCATCATAAGAAGGAGAAGATGGAGAATTTACCTCGTCATCCAATACCATGAAGCATATTTTTCATCTAAGTCATTAAGTCATCATCACTCCAAGTGGCAATGGGAGCTTCCTTCCTGGATCCCTTAAATATTTTCTGGAGCATTGGATAGTATTGTTAAATGTGTCCTGGCTTGTGAAATTTGTAGCAAGTTATCACATCCTTCTTTTCTTTTTTGTATCTTGATGAACAACTGTCATCGACCTTTCTTTTTATCTTGTTGTTGAACTTCGTGAACTTTTTGAGCTTTTTGGCCATTAAGGCAAGTTTCTCATCATCATCATCATTATCTTCTTCATTAGAATCGTGACTAGTAGTTTTTAAAGTAATAGCCTTCTTGTTTGATTTCTCTCCTTGTTTCTTAATTAACTCATGTGTCTTGAGTGCTCCAAGAAGTTCCTCTTTACTCATTGCATTTAAATTTTGTACTTCTTCAATAGCAGTTCTCTTGGCCTCCTAATCCTTAGGTAGGGCCCTGAGGAGTTTAGAATTGATTTCCACATTAGTTAAAATTTTTCCAAGCACACTTAAGAGATTTATGATGTTGATGAATCTATTGTGCATCTCATTTATTGATTCATTTGGAAGCATTTTGAAATTTTCAAATTGCCCACATAGAAGACTTATTTTTACGTCTCTTACTCTTGAAATTCCTTCATAAGTCATTCCTAATTCATCAAATATATCTTTAGCAGATTTACATGTACAGATTCTATTAAAATAACTTTCATTAACCTTCAATGCAATATGTTCATAGCTATTTCATTTAGATCTAATATTTTCCAATCTTCTTCATTGTAATCTCTTTATTCTTTTCCTTCAATAATTAAAAAGCCCATTTTCTATTACATTCCATGGTATTTTATTTCGTGCTTTTAGAGAAATTTTCATTATACATTTCCAATAAGAGTGCGTTCCCCTACTTAGAAGATGTGGTCTATTGATAACTTGTCCTTCTAAAAACTTTAGAGCATTTTATGCCATGATCTTTACTCTAAATGTGATTAAGCACAAGAAAAATAGAGACTAGGTTCTGATACAAATGAAAACCCACTAGAAAATACTCAATTGGAAGGGGAGGGGGGTTTGAATTGAGTATTTGACCTAAAATGCTCAAACAATAAATTTTTGTATAATGGATCAATTTAAACTTTGATAACAATAGATATGGCAATAATGAGGTACTATAAGGAATATTAAAGATAAAGAAAGAAGATTTAAGCCCAGATATAACATGGAATTTGCCTCGCTTCCTGATCTCCAGGATCATTAAATTGTCTCTAATAGAGGACTTCACACACTTTATTAATTCAAAAACACATAAGTTAATTTTCTCTGAATTTTCCTCGCTTCCTCCCTTTTATAATGCTCCCTTATAGATAACAAAAAAAAACAGAGCATTGATTTATTTTCTCTCCTTTGCAGATTTTGCAAAATAATGAACAAGAGTATAAAATATAATAAGAGGATTTTGGTTTGTTTGTTCACAAATAAAAGCTTTTAATTCTTCTCAATGAATCTCTAAGGAACTGTATTTATAGATTTCAAAAGTTTAAATGTCCATTGGATATAACGTATGATAGACAGATATAAAATGTACGTAATGGTCACTTTATAAACCCATTGGCTTGTCATTGTAACCTTCAACCGGCTCGCCCTTTTATGAAGATTGAACGAGCTTTAAAAAGAAGAGTCATGCCTTGGACCTTGTCACGCCTTAGATCTTGTTACTCATCTGATCTTGTTGCACCTTTGATTTAATTCATTGCACTTTGGATATACCCTTTGATCAAGACTGTGCTATTTAAACTTTCACGTCTTGATTTGAACTTATTGTGCCTTGATAAGGGACCTGTTGAACCTTTGATGAAAGTCGGGATCAAGGCTGGGGCATGTTGATTTTGCACCTATTTTGTACCTGCTTGCTAGTCTATGTTGCACCTGTACAAACTGTAAAGAACAAACACGCATAACATACCTATATATTCTAGAATGTTGATTTTTCAAGTTGTTTAACTAATTAAGTATAGTTTAATATAATTTAGTAGTTAATTATGCAACTAATTTTCTCATCAAAATTCACGTCGAGAACGCTAGTTTAACATGAATCTCTTGTATAGTTGTTAGTTTTCTCAATCATGTTATAAGAGTTGTCTAAAAACCAATTTCAAAAGATCAAGATTTTAACATGGTAACTAATTGTTCTTCTCATTTTATTTCTGTTTCTTTTATCTTCCTCTTTCTCTTTCTTTCTTTTATTTTCTTTTTACAATTTTCTATAGGATTTTGGAGCTTTATTTCAAACAAAGTGTTAAATCATCATTCGCTATAAATGCTAGGTTAGATGATGGTGTTAACACATTTAACAAAGCTACTGATGACGTATGGGGGGTTTTGTAGGGACTAGAGAGATTTTGATGATAGTGATATTGAACCTAATTCAATGTGAATTTTGATGAGGCAATTTAATGCACAATCAACTATTTATTTGTTGTAAACTACACTTAATTAGTCATGAATATACAAATATGTTTTGTGCATGCTTGTGGAGTTTTTTTGCAGATTTTTAGCAAAAAGGGAGTATGTCAAGGAAAAAATAGGAGCATGTCGAGGGTCAAGTTTAGGGCTCGACACATTAGAATTGCATGTCAAGAGTTAAGTTGAGGGTAAAATTTTGGGCCTCAACATATCAAGATTTAAGACTCGACACGCCCAAAACCAAAGTAACTATTAGAGTGATTGTTGAGGTCAAATTTAGGCTTTGACATATCAAGAGTTAGGCTCGACATGTTCAAATTTGAGGTTCAAGAGGCGTGCATCTGAAAGGCTCTTAGGTCAAGTTTGCGCGCGACAAGTAAGGCGTGAAGAAGCTTTTGAGGAGTGACAAAGCTGACATGGACAAAAAAGAGCAGTTATAGTGCATTTAATGCATGAGAAATTTATAGACATCGTGTCTAACTGACTTTTAAATTTCAAATGCTATTTATATACAAAGTCCAGAAAGACCAAATAGAGATTTTTTTTTAACATAAACCATGCTTACGAGCTCATTAACTGTGAATTTCTTTGTTCTCTTATACATAATTTGTAATTTTATTAAGAGAGAGAAAAATACTCTAGTCCTCAGTTTTTATTATTTGCTATCCATACAAAAACACTTAAAGAGAGTGAGAAATTTTGTAATATTGCTCATCTTGAGCTAACTCTTTGAAATTAATATAGTGGTGGTGAAGACATCAAAAGAGGCAATTTGGTGGACCGTGGAGAGTAAGCAAAGGGCTGAACTCCACGTTAAATATTTGTCTTGATTCTTCTCTTTAAATCTTTCATATTTATTATCTTTTTATCCACTGCAAATTTATTTAAGTTTTTTATTCTACAGCTTTAAATTTTCAAATTTTTAAAAATTTGAGTTTTGGGTAAAATACTAATTTTACCTCTCTTTTTGAGTATTCCTAATGTATATTTTCAACTAAATGAGAGGAAACGGAAGAAAATAGGTTTATATAGTGTTGATTGTGAAACTTGTACACGTAAGAGTACGCTTGATAGGTAAATGACCTAAATACCCCTATATATTTTAGTCATGCCAGTAAAAATTGTAAAGGTAAATTAAGGAATGAAATTGTGAGTGACATTTGTTTGAGGATGCCTAAATGCTCATAAGTAATTAAGTAAAGAGGTTAAAACATGTGAATGTATTTTATTATTTTGTTTACATAATGATTAGTGAAAACTTACATTAATTCTAAGACTACCCTTATAAAACAAATTAGAGAAAAATGTAGAATTTGGGTAATTAAACTTGACTTTAGAAGCTTAGAGTTTCTAGGAATTAAATAATTGAATTTAAACTTTTTGAATTGAAATATAGGAATTTAGGTATTGAATTTGGTAAATAAGCTCATTTAGAATATTTAGGAATGTTTTGGATAATTGGATAAGATAAGATATGAACTAGAATTATTTTTTATCTCTTATCTCAAACTAATTCAATTACTAAATCAATCAACTTAATCATATCAACATAATTAACTTAGGCTAAAATTATATCCTATAGTTCTCATGTATTTACTTTACATAGTTATCTAATTTATTATTTAATCAAGCTTAAATTAAAGTTCAAATTTACTCCTATCTGCATGTTATTTTAATGTTGTCTCCTAAAGTAGTTTAGTGCAATTTTAGGTTATTTCAACCTCCCCCTATTTAAAGAAGTTTTGTCCTCGAAACTTACCTTGCTACTTAAAGAGCTTTGGGTATCTCTCTCCCATGGACTCTTTAGTCTCCTAACTAATTTCACATTTAGATTGGCCGCTCCACTGTACTCTCACAAACTTGATCATCTTGCTCCTCAGGGTTTTATCCATGCAACCAACATCTTTACTAGACATTCTGTGATAATTAGATTGGCTAAACCTCTGGTTAAATTGTATTAATCACCGCATTAGGATTAGATATACACATCCTCAACAGTGACACATTGAACACATTATGTACTCCTGACAAGATAGGAGGTAATTCTAGCTAATATTCAAATAATCAAATCATCTACAAGATCTTTGATGATCTAATATATCTTGGATTCAACTTTTTAACACACCCTTTGTCAGAGATACCCTGAGAAGTACATGATCTCCAACATCATGCTTTACCAGTCGTCGTCTCTGGCCTACATGACTTTTGTTTCTGTGTTGTCCTACTTTCATCCTTTGTTTCACCACTTAAATCTTATTTATAGCTTACCATATAAGATCAAGTCCAAGTAATGCTCTTTCACCAACCTTATCCCAGTGTAGTGCTGATCTGCATTTTTGTCCATATAAAGTCTCATAACGAGCCATCCAAACAATAGCCTAATGGCTTTTATTATAAGCAAACTTAGCTAGAGGTAAATGATCATTCAATCTACCATCAAAGTCTAATTGTATCTATATGGTCCTTTCTAACTGCCTATCTATCTGAGCTTGAAAATTTATACTTAAACATGTGCCTAAAGCTTCATGCAAACTCTTCCCAAATCAGCTCACAAACCATGGATCTATATCAGATACTATGGTATAGGTATGCCATGTAATCTGACTATCTCTTAAATATAAATTTAAGTCGTATTCTATAAGGAACATATAACTTCTAATGGTATAAAATGCGTTGATTTAGTCAATCGATCAATGATAACCTAAACTACCTCATACCCAATTGGCATCCTCGGTAGCGCCATCATGAAATTTGTCATCACACACTCTGACTTCTACTTAGGAACAAGCAAAGGTTGTAACTCTCTTCCAAGTGTCTAATGCTCAACACATATCTGCTAACAAGTCAGACACTTATATACATACTCAGCCTCCCCTTTCTTCATAATTGGTAATTTTGTAAAGATCAATAAGATAAAGGGTACATTAATAAAATACTATTGAAATTTGTTGGGTATTTAATTTTATAAATGGTACATATGAATTTACATATTCATCTTTTTTGACATGGCAAAATTGGTTTGTATAAATACTAAAAAGATACTTGAAAAAAATAAAGCAAAAGAGAAATATCTAATTTCTTCAATAATGTATTATCACAATTAAATCTGTAATCTAAATGGTTTAAATAGGTGAGATTTTAAAATGAGTTGACTATTTTATCATTAATTAGGTGATTAATTTATCGTTCATATTTATTGCATCTATTATATGTACAAAATTTTATATTTATTAAGGATATTTATAACTTTTAAATGTTATAAATGACCCTTTTAAACTTTGAAAAAGGCTTCAAATAAATGATACCAATATGCTACACGTGTTGATTAATGGCATACAAATACCAATAAAATTTCACAAAATGAATTACTTTCATTTATGAAACCTCTATATTTTTTCTTTCTTTTTTAAACTTTAACTTTATGATATTTGATATGATTTTATATAATATGTAAAACTACCTTAATTTCATATATTTACTATAAACATTTAGAAAGAAATTTCAAAGGTAATTTGTTGAAATCACAAGTTTAGCATGAAAGTTGAAATGCATGACAAATACCTATCGAACATGTTTATATAATATTGAACAAAATTGTAGAACATGCAGCAAATTACAAATTTAAAAACTTAAGAGCTAGTTTTATATATCGGTCTTAGAAGATAAACAACAAATTTATATAATTTAGGAGTTCAAGTATGTACAAACAACCATAATTCTTTTAAAACAAAAATAACAAGTCTATTCAAAATAAAATAGTATACATTCTTTTATAATAAAAATTTTCAAAAGGTAATTCGCAATTCGTAATTCATAATTCGTAATCTTGGACAAAAAGTGGTTGTAAAATAAAAAGTAGAGTATTATTATTCATTATATATATTAACATTATTTTATAATATTCAACTTGATAAATCAAGATACTTGGAAGCTGTATACTCTCCGTATATTTGAGTACATGTTACAAGATAGATACAAGGTATGAAAACCCCCCACCCTGCCCTGTAGGTAAACATTTTAGAAAGTCTATAATTATATCCAACTCTATGACCCTTAATATACCAACTTGAACCCTTACTTAACAAGTAGAGTCTAGATGGTCAAAGTGGTACTCTATACAATAGAGTTTCCTACTTACCCTATTGTTCTCATCACTTATTTAAAAACATTATTTTTTTTTTTCTACTCATTTGGATACGTGGTGTATTAATTGTAACTACCTGAAACTTTGTATTAGTTGTAACGATCTACCAAGGTACTCTTTGCTTTGGTGAAATGCTGCACAATTTTGTCCCTATATTAGTTATTTCCTAGGAGGTCATCAATCCTAGAATTGTTGTCCATAAGCACACTTAAATTTAGAATTTTGACGAAATTCAAACATTACACGAAAGAACATCTTAGTTATTAGAGTTCAACTACCCCATACATCTTTTGTGAATTGTAAAGATAAATGACACTTTTTTATTTATTCATTTAGTCAAAGTTTAGAGAGTGTTGAAAGTTAATTATTAAGAAAATTATTTTTAATTTTTTGGTGTTAAAAATGACTCTTTATTATTTATTCATTTAGTCAAAGTTTAGAGAGTGTTGAAAGTTAAATATTAAGAAAATTATTTTTAAATTTTTGGTGTTATTGGCTAATTTATGAAAGTTAATATGAATATTTATAATATTTGAAAGTTTAAGTTATGCATGAAAATTTATGATATTGTGCTATGTTTGTTGAATCAAACCCCGTCATATGCATTTATAAATTACTTAAAAATAAAATTGAATAAAAATATGTAAATTAGAAAATGATATTTTAATTGATATTTCATAAAACTAAACACAGAGTATTTAATTAAAAAATATATATATTTGTCGTTTTTTATTTTCTTTTTCAATCACGATCCCTTTATTCACTTCAGTAATTCCCAAGATGCAAAAGGAAACGGAAAAAAAAAAAAAATAAATTAGTGTCAAAATCAAACCATTTGCCGTACATAAAACGCTGAAATTCATCTCTCTCTTGCTTACATAAGAAGGAAAAAACCAAGCCAATACACACACTCTCTCTCTCTGCGGCCTCCACCACGACCAAGATCCTTAGGTATATATTACCTTAAAATCCTTTTAATTCATTACGATGAAATCAAATCAGTCGATAAGCTCTCCTTCTTTTTCCTCTTTTTTGTGTTTCTCGTGCATAAACCCTAGCTTTCGTTACTGCTTTCTGGTAATTTTCTTTTTCATTCATCTGCTGCTTCATCACTCGACCATGCCGTACTTTTTAAGCGAACTTAAAACCACTATCTTGGACATGGATCCTAATTTCTCTCTTGCTTTTAATCTATTTCATCTAATATTTTTTTTAACTGATTCTAAATAGCTCTCCCTTCACTGAATTGGTTCGATTATAATGTAATGTCATGTAATGTAATGTGTGTTTTAGGTTATCATGTTACACGTATTCTCGTATCTGAGGTTTTTACATTTGGCTATGTTTTGCATTGCTTTTAATATGGATTAGTTGAGATTGTGTTGATTTCGATTTTCCTGAATGGTATGAATGTTGTTTGGATTGTAAGATATGGCTCGGATAGAGCGCAATGGGTAGAGAATACGATCCTTGCTGGGACGTGCGCATTGGGATTATGTCTCGAGTGTTGTTATTGTTACTGCTGTTTTAATGTATCTCGGGTGCTTTTGATTCTGTGTTCTTTAATTTAATGTTTCGTTAAAGTCCGGATATAATGGTGTTAGTCAGAGGAAAATGTGCTAAACTAGTAGTAGCGACTGGATAGATATGATAGATGAGGATGTAGTGGCTAGTTGCTGATTGTGGTGGCTAGCATCTGAAGTGATTTCCTATTAAAATATACGAACCTCTTTTGTTGATTAGCATAGAGTAGTATAATACTTTCATTTTTTAAAAAAATTGTTTTGATTTGCCACCGTATCTTCTATTGCAAATATTCTGAAAATGTTTCTGACCCATGGCCTTGGTTGTGTTTTCATCTGCTGTTCTCTACTTAATTATAAGAAATTTGACTCATTTTTTCTGTTCTTTTCTTTTCTTTTTTTTTTTTTCTAATTTGATATTAAGCTTTGAACTTTGTGTCATTTTGTGATTTGTGATGTTTTGTCTTGATACAATTAGAGGTTGGAGTTTTGCATACTGAATTTCATTGTCTGGAACTCTATGTTTAATTGAGCTAAGTCTCAACTTTCTCCCTTTTTTAATTACATCATTTCTTGGAATTGCGGATTTTTAGTTTTAGCTGGTTGATTCTATGGTTTTTCAACTAGGTCCGTGCTCTTTTCTATTTATTTATCATTTTTTTATGTGTTGATGTGTGGAACGCAAGTTTCTTCATCTTGGTTTGTTAATTTTTCCCCCTTGTTCTTAATGTGCAGAACTAGTTATGAATTTAAAACTCTAGGATATTTTGTATACTCTTATTGGCTTGAGATTCTTGTCCTGCTTTAATCTGAATTGGAGTTTGTGTTGGACTTCTTGTTCTTGGGAAGAATGTTTTGGTATCGCATTGTTGCAGTCTTGAATGCAATTTTATTTACCTATGTTTTATGTTTTTGATGTGAGGAATTGCTTTAAAAACTTTGCACATTATTCTTACTTTGCTTTTGTTGATTCGTCTTTTCCCTTGCTTCAGGTTTTAATTGGAGCTTTGATGCTGTGCTTGTTCTAGAGATTGCAATCAAGGATGTTTGGTTCCACCAATCGTAAGCATTTTTTTTACAGCTAGTCCCTTTTTTCAAATTGAAATATAAAGTTTTAATGTTTCATTCTTTCAATTTATTCTATAATGGAATTTTCTTGTTCCCTATTATTTCAAATCATAGGTTGTTATATTATGTCTTGGCATCCTTTAATATGACTGTGGTACCTGAAAATTATAATGCAGCTTTTGGGCAGTCGTCCAACAGCCCTTTTGGTTCACAGTCTGTGTTTGGGCAAACTAGTAATGCAAGCAATAATCCTTTTGCACCCAAACCTTTTGGTAGTACAAGTCCTTTTGGCTCACAAACAGGGGGATCCATATTTGGAGGAACCTCAACTGGTGTTTTTGGAGCGACTCAATCTTCTTCACCCTTTTCTTCTACTCCAGCCTTTGCTTCTTCATCTTCAGCTTTTGGAAGCTCTACACCTGCTTTTGGAGCACCTTCAGCCCCTGCTTTTGGGAGCTCGTCATCAGCTTTTGGGGGTAAGTAAAGCTAGATGTATTCTCTTCCTGCTTCAAGATTAATAGATTAATTTATGCATACTTGTTTCCTGATAGTGGTATAAGTCCCAAACCACCTGAGCTTGATAAAAGTGGCATAAGTATTACGTTTCATGAATTATATGTATGCTTGTTTGAGTAAGTTATAATTTCATTATAAAATCAGTGTGATAAGTATAGGAACATGGTCTAGAGCTTTGTTACTTGGGCACATTCTCACCCTGAGCACACTAGCATGATGTGACATCACAATGGTAATGGTAAGAGATCTGGGTTTGACCCTCCATTGTATTGGGGGACAATTTGTTGCCAACACGTGGATTGCTAGCAATGTGGGTGGCAGGGTGGATTGGCAAAGATGAATGCCATTGCCTGGAGAAGTATGCCAGCATGATGGGACATTAGTGATGTGAGGTTGGCCAGGAGTGGTAATACAGAGATAGGCTGGCTGGTTTTACATTTACTGAGTTAGGGTTAGGATAAAGATGCCAGAATTAGGGTTTCTTAAAACTAGGATTGTTAGGGCCTCGGGCTTAGGCTGTGGGCTTCACTAGCTGTGTCAGAGCAAGTGAAATCTGAAGTATTTTGAGTAGATTGACTAGTGGGCTTACTCAGCCATTTGGTTTTGAGCTTTTCTTTAGAGTTTGTACTGACTTTTATAAACACAGAACACTTTTATGTTTAGCCAATTACAGCATAGGACTCTTACAGATATCCACATCTACCTTAGGAAGGATCTCTGGGAATCAGAAATTGAAAATTCAATAAGTGTAAGATATTGCTGGTTGACTGGTGTTGTTTGTGCAAGAACTCTTATGTTTTAGTGTGTTTCCCTTCATTGTAATTTTCCTGCAACCTCTGGTATTTGGCCTCAAGGAAATTGCTATTGCTTTGGAGCCCCAACCACAGCACTAAGCTTTCCTGCAGGCTGATTTAAGGCAAAGCCAAAGAAGAATCAACTTTGAAATTTATTTCGCATCATTAGAGGAACCTGAACTTTATATGATTCTTAGATATTTCCCTTATCTGTTTATTTATATTTTCATTCATGGATCTTGTTATCATTTCCGACTTAGATTTCCTAGTATTCCTAAGGGGTAGAGAAGAGTACAGATTCAGATTTGTTTTAGACTTGGACCTTGCTTGTACCTCATACCACTGCTATTCTGCAAATTTACCTCTAGCTTTAGTCTAGATGAGTTAATGAATAATTTTTTGAGACAAGAAGCATGTTAAATTTCTTTTGGAATACCAGAAATAATCATGTAAGATTTACAGGCAAAAGTCAGCCCAATGGTTGAGTTGTTGTCAGTATCACATTGTTTTCTTTCTAACAATAATGTACATCTTCAGTGCACTTACTGTATATAGTTTTTATAATACATTATAACCTGAACCAACTTATTGTTGCTGAGTAATCAATGCTGGAGGGATCTTGGGAAAGTAATTTGAAACTGGATTTGGCAAGGTTCAATTCTTTGATTCCAAATTGTTGGATGAAAGAAAGGCTAAATCAGCTTGATTACTTTATTATCAGAAAAATTTGTTAGAAAAAACGGTTTGGTTTGAGCAATTGGTTGCCTGTGTAGTGAAGTTGTTGCTTAACGTCAATTTTGTTGTATGCCGGAGGTTGAGTTTTTCTCTGGTATTCTTTTTGGTTCACATAGCTTTTGTTAATAACTTTGGGTTAATATATATTGTCTTGAATGACTTCTTGTTAACAGTCTCTTTCATATTCCAATAGGGTCTTCTGGTTTTGGTCAAAAGCCTGCTTTTGGAGGTTTTGGTACCACTCCTACTCAAACAAGTCCATTTGGAAGTACAAGTCAGCCATCACAGTCAGCATTTGGAAGTGGTCTCTTTGGTTCCTCCACACCATTTGGTGCATCATCAGCGCCTGCTTTTGGTGCTACTTCTACTCCAGCCTTCGGAGCTACCAGCACGCCAGCCTTCGGAGCTACCAGCACACCTGCCTTCGGAGCTACAAGTATGCCGGCATTTGGAGCATCAAGTACCCCTGCCTTTGGTTCAACCATGACTTCTGCTTTTGGGAACGCAGGGGCTGCATTTGGTGCTTCAAGTTCTCCTATGTTTGGCTCTGGAGGTGCATTTGGGGCTTCAAGCAGCCCTGCTTTTGGAGCATCAAGCAATCCTGCTTTTGGAGCATCAAGCAATCCTGCTTTTGGTGCAGCAAGCACTCCTGCTTTTGGGGCTTCAAGCACTCCGGCATTTGGGGTTTCTAGTAGCCCATCATTCAGTTTTGGTTCATCTCCAACTTTTGGGCAATCAACATCTGCATTTGGCAGCAGTCCATTTGGTGCTGCATCATCTCCTTTTGGAGCACAGGCCACAACCCCAACTTTTGGCAGTTCTGGGTTTGGGCAGTCAGCTTTTGGGGGTCAGAGAGGAGGAAGTAGAGTTGTTTCTTACACTCCAACTGCTGAGGCAGATGGTGGGAGTGGTACTCAACCTACTGGAAAGTTGGAGTCAATATCTGCAATGCCTGTTTACAAAGACAAAAGCCATGAGGAGCTTCGTTGGGAGGACTATCAGTTGGGAGACAAAGGTATAATTTTATTTCTTTCATGTAAAAAATTTCTTCATTTCTCAGTTTCTGGTTTTAGATACATAATTATGAAAAACAATTTCAGGTGGACCAAATCCTGCTAGTCAGCCTGGTGGTAATGCTGCATTTGGAGCACCATCTCTTACTCCGTCACCTTCATTTACACAGTCATCTCCATTTTCATCAACGACAGCTTCCAATCCATTTTCCTCTACACCAGCTGTCAATCCTTTTTCCTCCACCTCATCTTCTAATCCATTTTCTTCCACCACAAACTCCAATCCATTTGCTCCAAAACCTTTTGGTAGCACTGGCTTTGGATCCTCAAGTCCTATGTTTGGGGCTTCGAGTTCATCAGCAACAACTTCAGTGTTTGGATCAGCACCGAACCCACCTTTTGGTCAGAGTTCATCATCATCCATCTTTTCTTCATCAAGCACATCTGCATTTGGGTCAACCCCAGCTCTTTTCAGTTCGCCAACTCCTGGAAGCTCGGCATTTGGTTCTGGTTTTACAACTCAGTCCACACCATTGTTCTCATCTACAACGCCTTCATTCGGGCAGACTGGTTCTGCTTTTGGGCAAACTGCTTCTGCTTTTGGTCAGACTTCTGCACCCTTTGGTCAAACTAGTGCCCCTGCCTTTGGCCAATCTAATCTCTTTAGTACACCATCTAGTGGGTTTGGTGGAAATTTATTCCCAAGCGTGCCATCCATGATTCCTTCTTCAACCCCAGCTGCATTTAGCCAAACGACTGTAAGTCTTGTGTTGTTATTGTTATTATTATTAATTTTTTTTGGGATGCAAACAATTTTATATTCTTTAGGTAATCAAAGTTTTACATTTGTTAACTGCACTAAAAAATATGAACTTGTTGATGCTAATGAGACTTTAATAGAATGAAGCACGTATCTTTTTCAGCATAAACTGCATCCTTGATTGAAGCTATCTATATTGATTGATAAGATTATTTCCACACAGCTTTTTAGAAGGCTTAGATCACACACAGTATGTTAGTTGTGATGGTTATGGTCATGCAGATGGATAGTTACTGTATGTCCTCACGTTTAAATTGCCTTTTGTGCTTCTAATAGCCCAAGAAAATATATGCATTCTATGAATCAATGGATGAAATATACTAATATAAAAAGTAAATATAGGCTACCGACCAAAGGAGTCTCCATACAAATTTTGCACCATGCATGAACTATCTTTTCTTTTTTCCATTCCTTTGGGGTAATTTCTTCAATTTGCCATTTAATTCCAAGCAAAGAATTGCAGGTTATCTAGGGGTTGATCCTTTGTTAAAACTACACTGAGATGGGCAGTTTATTTGATCTGAATAATGGTGATAAATGGTGCTCTTTATGCATGTCTGGACCATGTGTGTTTGCACATACTTTTGCTTGCCTCATTCCTTTTCTCAAGTCTAAATCTTATTTCTTCTGGGAGCTGCAGCCCTCTTTTTCTACACCATTCCAATCATCTCAGCCTGCTCAGACAGGCGGTGCATTTGGCTTTGGAAACTTAGGTCAGACACAAGCAGGTATTTCTATGCCTTAACCATTCTTGAATAAAGTAATCACCCAACCATGATGTTAATTTTATGCTATGGCTTTCTCAGCTATTCCAAGTAGCTTTCTTGGAACGCAGAATATTTTTGGTCAGAGCAATCTTGGACAGACGTATGTCTTCTCATTTCTTTAATATAGTATGCTTGAATACATGCACATAAAAGTTCATGTCCGCAGAGGCTACTCAGCACACTACAGCCTAATATTTGTTATTTTAATTATATCAATAGAATAATCTGATAATCTGGAAAAAATTATTTATTATGGGGGTTTTCTCTCATTTCAGGCTTTCAAACCTGAGCTCAGCAATTACACAGCCGGCACCTGCCACCAATCCTTTTGGGACCTTCCAGTCATGCCTCAGATGTCAATTGGCCGAGCTGGAAATGGTTCTTCTATACAATATGGAATTTCTAGCATGCCTGTATTATTCCATCTCTTTCTGATATAAGATTGAAGCTTGGATTATTGCCATGCATCTGCTGTGGGGTGTCTGTTAGGAATTATTGCCATGCTTCTTTCTCCTTGCTTATCCTTTATTTTTTGCTTCAGGTTGTGGATAAACCTGCTCCCGTGAGAATATCATCACTACTGACAGCTAGACATCTGTCTCAAAGGCGGATTAGGCTGCCTGTGAGGAAGTACCATCCTAAAAGTGATGGGCCAAAAGTACGTTGTTTTCATGAGATTTTGTAATGTATCAGATTATTTGTCTATTGGTTCCTTGGTGCTTTCCCATAATGTGTCTTTTCTGATCCTTTTTCATCTTTTGTTTTTTTGATGATTGCAAATGTTGCTTTCTGCAGGTTCCCTTTTTTAGCGATGATGAAGAAACGCCCAGTACACCGAAGGCAGATGCTCTATTTATTCCTAGAGAAAATCCAAGAGCTCTTGTTATTCGTCCTTCTGAACATTGGCCTCAGAGGACTAATGCAGAGAAACCTTCACCAATGAAGGAAACATCTACAAATGGAAATGGTAGAATCCTTTCTACTTTATTTTTTTTCCTTTTTTCTTTGGCTATATTATATATATAATATCAGGGAATTAATAGAAATTTTGGTTTGTGGCTACCATTCCAATAAAATAAAAACCCTTCTGTCATTCAAACCCATTTTATTGCAGCAACTGTAGAATTTGCATCTTTTTTCCCTTGTATCCTATCTTTTGGAAAACCAGTTGTTTGACTGTAAAGCTAAGAAAGAAAACAAGAAGACCATCGGCATTCCCATATAACCCATACCATATTATGGATACAAAAGTTACCCTTCTGTCGCCATAAAAAAAAAAGTCAACTGACAAATAAAAAAGGGTAGGAAATTAATAACTAGTGTGTAAGTGTTTAGGTAAAAGTTTTCGAGTGTATTGGTTGCCATATACACTATTATCCACTTATTATATTAATATAGATATTCTTTTTATTAAAAAAAAAAATATATATTATTTAATTATGACAGTGGTAATTCTAATGCTGTGGATTTTGTTGATGAACGATGATGGTCGTGGCTTGATGGTAATCTTAATGAAAAATCTAGATTTGTTAATAAAATCAATCGAAAAGCTAGGTTAAATGAAATTAGTTACTGTAAGTTTATAGGTCTTGATTTTATGGGTGCTTGAAAATATTTGCATAAAAATGAACAGCTCCAAAAGCACTTTAGCAAGGCTCTACATATATAAGCAAGAACTGACTAAATTAATAAATAATTTTATCAATTACCAATCTTGGTAGATGGCATGCTGATGGTCATATTCATTTAGCATATACTCATTCATGTTCAGTGATACTTGGACTTCTTGCTTCACTCCTCATACTGCTGATTATAAAAGTGGCTGCTGTTAAAGAAGAATAAAGCATGCATAAAAGGTCTCATACATACACGTGTTAGAGAGAAGTCTGGTCCTGTCCTACATCTTTTCCCCTGAACCCAAAAATTTGAGAAATTTGGATCCCTCTTTGTAAATGAGTTTCCTTGGTGATGATAGGGGTAGATCTACCAATTTGCCTATCCTTGTATTCATATATGTAATCCTGGAAAGAGTTTATGTCAGTTGCAGCACTTCATGAGGGTGAGGAGAGGGTCTGTTCTTTTTTCATTTTAATTTAAAGAAGATGATGATCTCAGCTTAAAAATCAAACCTGTTTAGTCAGAGAGAAATGCTCATTACTTTCTCTAGGAAATCCCTTACCCCCTCTCCTGAGAGACTACTTCCCTCAGATTAATTTTAACTTTCTAACCCTTGTTTTTCTTCTCCTTTGTTCATTTTATTCATCCTCAAGTTTGGTGTGCTCAGTTTTGTTTAGTTAAATGTTGTTTGTCAAGATTTTTCTTTCAAGTTCTTGTTCTGTTTGAAGCATTCTTCCTGCTGTTCTATTTGTTTTGGTTTGTCTTGCAATCATGGTTCTCAAAAACGTTTATGAGAAAGCCTGGACATTCACTTCTTCTATCAAAGCCTTAAAACTGCCTGCTTCCTCAAATCCCAGAAAACTGCCATCCTCCATGCATGAGAAGTGAACATCTGGTTCTTCACAAAAATATCCTTTTGCTAATTAAAACCAGGCTGTTAAGGTGGGCCTGGAAGCTGAGAGTCAGCTGGGTTGTGATGTGACCTGTTATCCTTTGGCTGAAAAGTCCATACCCGATAAAGCTGTTGCTTATTAAAGCATATTTCTCCCACCACCAGTGGTTTTCTCGATTAGAATGATAATGCTGGGTTAAATACCGACCATAGGAAGTTGAGGTGAATGGTGTTTGACCAAAGTAGTTGATCAAACAATCATGCATATCTAGGTGGTAGGTATATGGGAGGGGAATTTTAAGTTTGCAATTTATTGGATACAGAATGATCATATCTGTTTTTCAAATGAGAACTTCTTTCTCCAGCATGCCCCGTACAGCAAGCAGGTCAATTATAGTGCAGTAGTTTTAAGATTGTTGAGAGTTGCTCTTCAAAATACGTATATTTGGTTTAGTTAGACATGTGGTGTTAAGACAAGTTGGGAAATACCGAAACAATAGGTTGACCTGAATGATTGAGAATTTCCTTATATTTTTCTAGTGTCATGATTTTTGTTCTTGTTCTTGTTCTTGTTTTTGTTTTTGATTTTGTTTTTTTTTCTTTTTTTTTTCTTGGGACAAGTAATTTAGCAGAGTAAATTATGAACATTATCTCGATGTGTGACCTTTATATTATCATAGGGACATATATCTTGAGCGCTGATGATTATTTTCATTTAATAGAAAGTGAAGCTGGTCCTTCAGAGGAGCCTAATCTTGTGAAGGTTAGCCAGAAGCCAAATGGCATTCATGAAAATCATTCTTTACCCAATGGTGGATCCTATAAGACGCTCAATGGGAATAGAGCTGGTGAAGCTGCAATCGCCTATGAGCATGGGGCTGATATTGAGGCATTAATGCCAAAGCTGCATCAATCTGACTACTACACTGAGCCACGAATCCAAGAACTGGCAGCCAAGGAAAGAGCTGAACCAGGGTTTTGTTCGCGTGTGAAGGACTTCATAGTTGGACGGCATGGTTATGGAAGTATCAAGTTCATGGGAGAGACAGATGTGCGGCGGCTTGATCTGGATTCCCTTGTTCAGTTTAACAATAGAGAGGTGATTGTTTATATGGATGACAGCAAGAAGCCCCCTGTGGGACAAGGTCTCAATAAGCCAGCTGAGGTGACTCTTTTAAACATAAAATGCTTTGATAGGAAGACTGGACGACAGTTTACAGAAGGTCCAAAGATTGAAAGGTACAAGGAGATGCTGAAGAAGAAGGCTTCTGAACAAGGTGCTGAGTTTGTGTCTTATGACCCGGTGAAAGGAGAGTGGAGGTTCCGGGTTGACCACTTTAGCAAGTACATGTTGCTGGATGAAGATTGGTTGGGATGATTCTGTTGCTGTCGTTTGGTGACATAAGAGGGGAAACTGCAGCCTCAAGAATGTTCTGTATTCTCCACTTCGGTTTTGTCATAAATAGAAATATATTGTGGATATGTATGTAGCTTATTGCCTAATTCTATGATATGTTTTGTTGAGAGGTTTTCTTTTTCTTTTTTTTTTTTTGGGGGTCATTCTTCCATTCCCTTCTGACTTTGTCCCTGTAAAGACTTAAGAATACGGCTTTCGACGTTTTGCTTTGTTTTACAATGGTCTACCCTCCTCCTAGGTCCCCTAATTCTACTAATTTGAATCAGGTATTTTTCATGAAATTAGCTGGAGCTTCATTTTGAGGTTTGATTCTGCATAGCAGATGTAGCCTATTTATTGATTTACTTATGGATGGAAACGGGTAGGGTTCCAGATGGATCATATAAACCAAATATCTTATGATCTGATTCTATGATCCTATAGGGTTTCATATTGTATCTCAATCTGTCTTATAGGGTTTACTCAGTAATTTGAAACGCACTCTAAAAGCATTGCCGATTTTTGTTTTTTAATTTTCCCTTCCTTTCGCAAGTTGTTTTTAAATTGTAATAATATTTAATAAATTTAAAAAGGCTTAAACAATAATAATACAAATGATTTAAAAAGAACTATAAAGTTACAAACTGAATGATTTTATACATTGCATGTGAAATTGAAAAATAAATAAAGAAATAAACATCAAATTGACAATTTAAACAAAAAATGAAAGGTATCATTGTATCTATGTTTATTTCATAATTTATGGTATCATTGTATTTATGTTTATTTCATAATTGAGATTCGTGTGGTTTTAAACAAACAATAAGTAAATAGGCAAAATCGTTCTCATTCACATAGCAAGTCAACTCTTGCATACTATCTATAGCCATTATTGAAGTCATCACCTAAAGCTATCATTTTTATAAATGGTTTTATTTTTCATTTTTTTTTTATCATCAGTCGAATATCATTGGGTATTTTATGGTATTCAAGCTTGATGTTATAATCTATAGGGTTTTTATTTCCTATCTAAACTCGATCTTAAAACCCTATAGGGTTTTTCTTTAATCAAGTGGGTTGGAAACTCTATGAATGACAATTGGTTACATCCTTATTTACTGATGGTTAAGGTTCAAGATATTTTAAGACAACATGCATGAGGTCTTTGGTTGACATTACAAGGACTTTTTACCAATTGTATTTACATAATGCAAGGTATATTGAACTAATGCATAGTTGTTGTAGGGCGATTTATGTGTCCAAAATAGCGAGTCATATTAAAACTAAACTTTGTTACTAATAAAATTACTATTTATTAACTTAGTTGAGTGGGCATTGCCTGCATTCTTTCAAGGATAATTTTAGTTCTTTAATGGTATTGATAATTTGTGTTACCGTATTGTCTTGTATTTTGTATTTATATCTAAACAGTTCATGTTTGAAAAATTTTAGCCCATAACATGACCTATTTATTAACCGTGAATAAAAACTTAAGCCTATAATTCGACCCGTTTTAACCATGTCTAGTGTCGGTTCATTTTTTAATTGATACAATATATAAAAGTAAATATATTTTTTCATAATTTAAATATTTTATATTACTTTCAAAAGTTAATATATTAAAAGTTATAATTCTAGGTAGACACAATTAATAATTTATGTATTTCATATTACTTATGAAAAAAGAACACTTATTTCTTGCAACACCCTCCATTGAAAATGTGCCATATAAACAAATAAGGTTGCATGTGGTACATTTATAGTACCGGATGTGATCCCACATGCTTATTTGGCATATCCTCTATGGAGGGTGTTGCCAAAGATAGGTGGTTCAAAGACGACCCACCTATCTCTTGATATATAATTAATAAGAAGATATTATAATATGTGATTTAATGTGTTGCTATATAAGTGTGATATTGATAGATCATTATTGGCGATAACGAAAAAAATATGATTTGTATTTTTAACGTATATATTTTGTCCTGTTATTATAACTATCGATAAACATAATATGCCCAAAATCCACAATGTAAGAAACATAACATTAAAAGATTAAGTCATCATGAACTCAAAAACTCAACATAAAACAATACTAAAACCTTAAATATTTCTAATATCAATGAATTCATTTGTATCAAACTCAATACAAGAACCACTAAAACCACCAAAAGACTAAATCTAAGCAACGAAATACCATAAAAAACAAATTCAATTTTACAAGCACTTTAAAGTAACACAACATTAAAAAGAAATAACATTTACACTAATTTCCTTAATCTTAGTAACAAATGACTTATATATGTACATATAGACATATAATTTATTTATCTATTTATTAAAATATAGATATATAATATATAGATTATGTATATATACTCTCTAGACATTTGTTTTATGTGATATGACTTATAACATATAGATTATGTTAGTAACATACATATCAATATAATATGCTATGTATAATTTATATTATATATATTATTTGTTATATGTATGTATTATATATAATTTATACAATATATATGTCATATATATTATATATTAATACAAATTTGTATAATATTTATATACAATCTATATATTATAACATGTATAATATATTTAATTCATAAAACAAATGAATTATAACATACATATACACTACATATTTACAACCTACAAGTTTTATACATGTATAGATATGTTATATACATGTACATTTGTATTATAAATATCCAATATATATGTTATGTAGTATACATTATTATAAATACCCTATTTTTTCTTAGTTAAATTGATTTTTTAATGTCATAAAAATAAAATAAGCTTTAATTAGACCAACTTTAATGTTAAAGCTCTCTAAGGTCTTAGCGTGCCATGTCATAGTCTCAAGGAACACTGCATGTTAAGAACCTTTTTATTTTATCCTAAGGATCTCTAAGAAGGTTCTTTCATGTTATGTTTTGTAGGTCCCACTATGATTATTTTTATCAAGATCTTAATATTTTTTCAAGGTAATTTTAGTGTAAAAAAAAGGTTAAATAAACTTGCAATGAAATATTAGATATTTATTGTTAATATTTAATTCATTTTCATAGAAAATTTAATTAATAAACCTAATGAAATTGCTCAAATGATAAACAAAAGCAATTTGTAGAATATGAAAATTTGGGAGACATAGAAAAAATGCACTAAATGAAAAGTAAGAGTCGCATTGCGAATTTGAAGTCATTTGGCAATTTTGAGTGCTTTGTGAATGCGTAAAAGGTGATAAATTTTGAGAGTTGTTAGCATCCATATATTTGCTTAATTTGATAATAGGAGAGATTTTTACAAACGCACAAAATATAGTAAAAATATGGTGCGAAAATATATACATATTTTCACCTATTTATATAGATTGAAGGAGGGAAAAAAAATTCAAATGGCGTATAACATTTCAGAATAGTAAAATACCAGAACAATCATCATTTGTATTTTCAGGAAAAAAACTAAAATCATAAATGGTTGCTGCTTCCTTTTTCTTCCTATTGCAATGTATGTTTTTTTTTTTTTTTTCAATTTGTTTTACAAATTTGACTGGCTTTTGCAACATTTAAAATATTTAAAAGCAATATTAAGCTGTGCTCCTTGTCAGAGAAATGGTAAAAAGCCAAGGTCCCACTCTAATGGAAGAAACTCTTCGCACGATTATATGCCATGAAAATCAAGCTAAGGAACATGCGTTAAACATGTTAGGAGTTAATATAAATTTAATTAACTACTTCTAAATAGAAATTAGGATAAGAATTATTTAATTTAGGATATAATTAAATTTGGTTAAAAAAATTGGATGCCGACATGAATAGTGTCGTCCCTTACCTCTAGCACCACTGAAACAGCTGGACCCTTCACTTCGTGCCATTTTTAACCTGATTTCATTTGTAATTTCGAAAAATTGCCAGACACACAATATTCCATTAATGTTTACTAGATCAAATTAAGGCTTGAAATTTGGGAAAAATTAATATTCAACTTTTAGAATTCACGATCCGCATCAATTTTTCAAGCAAGTTAGAAGATATAGGAGGCTTCAACTAGGTATATAAGTATTAAAAATCTAATTTAATTAGAAAGGTACATCTCAACTTGAAAGATTCCTAATTTCGTATTAAAACTTGCCTAAGAACCTCAGATTCGTAATTGATCCGAATTGGTAAGTCTTGAGCACCAATTCTGAACCCTAACACTATATATATGACAAAATCAACTCAACCTAAATATGAATTACTAATTCAATTTTTTTCTTTAAGATTTAGGGTTTCGAAGGTTTGAGTTCAAATTCGTTTTCACATAGGTCAAATCAAAGAAATTGAACATCATTATAGCACTCAGGAGGTTGAAATCATCAAATCCCAGTAGCAAGTTACTATTGACAACCATCGGAAAGCCTTCGTCGGATAAACTTCGATTACTGACGCCCTTTTATCATCTAAACATCACCTTGTGATGGTTTTTAAGACAACTAGGTACCACCGGCACTCACATACATCCCTAGTTTGATCAAACACCTTTTCCTCCGATGCATCATCGTTAAACTGCCGGAACCCGATCTCACCTGCCATGCCCACAAGGTATATTAGTAATAGTATGCATAATATGATACTATCTGATGCCTGAATTTTATATTTTTAAGGAGCAAGGAGACATTAGATGGGTTCATGGATGTATGCTAGAACTAATTATACCATGAGTTGTGACTAGATTCAATAAAGCAAGATCTTCTTGGTTGCAATGATAAGAATGAAGAACACATATAAGATACATCATAAATAGAACTTTTTAAATAACTGTCTGAATAATATGATATTACAGACAATAACTAATATGTGAAGTTCTCAAAACATAAAATGATGTTCAAACATCCCCTAATATATACTAGATAGTAATACCCCGTCTAACTCATAATCCTTCTAGCTTTGAAACGTTACTGGTGCTATGCTCCGAAAAGATATCGGCCATGGATGAAGGATTAATCTGTAGGATTATAGAAGTGTGGGCATAAACTACGGGTTCAGTGAATAACCAGAGCATACCACATATCAAGCAAGTTATTAATAATCATATGTAATGCAATAGTCAAACATATTCTCAAATACAAGTTGGATAACTCAAAATCTAAACAAGGTGGAGATTTACACCCTCTTATCGGGTTAAAGGAACAAAGACTCAATGACCCACCTACTAGGACAAACTAAGCATACTAGAATGAAAACAACACTTACATTAGTTATCTCTTTATTTTTATGCTATTTTAACACTCATTTCCTGTTTCATGCCTTAGAAACCCCGCTAAGTATTAGTCCTTTCATATCGATACCATAGGCAGTGTCCGTCATTTGCCAGTAGTTCCTATAGAACCAAATGAACAAAGGTAAGCTTGTCTACAAATACCATTTAGAAATCAAGCATTACAAGAGAACCAAAATATTAACACATAATAAGCTGTCATGCTTATTTATGCATCTTACGTAAATCGAGCAATGCATGATCATTTCATTTATGGTACGAATAGTGTTTAGTCAAGTTCAAGGTGTTCACGCATAACACGACATTCAATATGCTATGGATATTCAGATCATCAACAAATCTAGTGTCGCTTTCATTTAGATAGTTTGACAAAACGACCATACACCATAGAATATACAATACCCAACATTTATTGACAATCACTTCACTATTATCTTTTCATTAGATATGCCACTAGACTACAAGCACAGGCAATGTAATATGTCTGAGTTACTTACCTGCTCATAATAATTAATGGTAGTAATCTTTAGGGAAATCCACAAATTGATTGATATCACCTATTAGATGAATAAGAATATTCATCAATAAGACATATAATCGGATAATTGAACTCCTATGAGTGCCTAAGTGTCATAAAATTGGTTTTTATTCTTTTTAGTCTTATTCTCTCATTTTTATCCAAATATGGTTTATAAATAGTCGTTTTGAAGCTTGCAAAATATTCTATTTTCTAATATAACCATAAAGTTCGGGAAAAAGGGTATTTCTAGGTCTTGTTTTGTTTAATAACTTTTTTATTAAGCTATTATTATTTATGCGCACCTTTTAGTATGTCAATTCTATAATAGTTGATATTTGCTATTTATTATTTATTTTCATTTTGCTTCTCTTGATTTTATTTTATGTTTACATCTATATTTAGGGTGATTACATCATTCTAAACTCTAATTAATATAAGTTTATCTAGATTTTGAAGTCTTTAATGCCTATGGTGATAGTAAATTTTCAAATATTATTTTTCTTTCTTTGTTAATGTTATCTCCATTTATAAATTAAAATTCTTATTATTTATATGGTCACATTATAGTATTTAGTCCTTTAATTATCTTTCTAATATATTTATAGGCTCATGGAGATAGGTAGGTATCAATTGTATATTAAACTTAATTTTTCTTTTTATGTGAACGTAGGACCATGACATGTAGGATATATCCTTAGGCTTTGATTTTGTATTGGATAAGAAGAGAAAATCGGGTTTAGGGTCTGCACTGGGGGCTACATGGGCATGCTAAAGGGAGGGGTGAATACTCCATTTCCTGCCTGGCTAGTCTACACAGCTTGTGCTAGAGGGAGGGATAGACCTCTATTCCCTACCCAGCCAGTCTGCGAGGCCTATGCTAGGGGGGTGTGTAGAAATGTTTAATGAGTTTCCTTAGTTATATGATGTGGTTCATGTTATAGATATAGAGCCGAGATTCCTTGTAGGGTTTCTAGATTTCTTCTTGTTATATTATTCTATATTAATCATGTCATGCGTTTATTTTATTAGATGTAGGTTAGGTTTCATCTTGGGACATGTAAGTTATGCATTCCTCTTCATGTTGGTCAAATCCTATTAAGAGTAGTTAGCTAGGTTTCTTAATCAACTTTCCATGAATTTCAGTCCTAAAAGAGTTATTTAGTTAGCTAAGAATATAATTCAGGTGAAAATATATGTGTGTCTAATATTATCATCTACAGCTTCTAGGAAAACTAAAATATATACGGTTTCAAGGATATCTCAATCCATCAACTCCTTAGTTTTCTACATATAATTGAAATATAAGTTATAGGATAAGATTGATGTTACCTTGTTAGATAGAAAAGTAGTAAACTTCCCCTCTTTTTATATGAACCATAACCTACATGTAGTAGTGGAGAATAAGTTTTAAGTTTTTGAATTCTATTTTCAAAGTGACATGTTAAAGACAATACTTACCTTTGAACTTGACTTCTTGAAGCATGTTGTGTCTTAAGCTAGATGAGTCTATTTCCTTAGAATGTTTTACAATTAGAATAGAAGGAAAAAGGAACTTCGTGTTGTTTGTTTTGGTGTGGTGGGTTAAGGTGGAGTTTATGGGAAGAAAGTGATGTTTTGTCTTGCCTTTTTGTTGTCTTAAATAAGAAGTGGGGTCTTCGGTGGTTTTATGGGTAGAAAGTGATGTTCTTGTCTTTTGAGTTTGACTTATTTATTAGTAGGAGATGAAGATCACGGTTTGTGCTTATAAGAAGAATTGTTTTGTTGGCTTGCCAATTATATGTATTAATATGTGAACTGTATATGAGATGCATGTGATAGTGAAGGTACATGAATTAGAGAAGCTTCACATGACAATTGGCAAGTCGGGTTTGACTAGTCTAAAATTCAATTCCTATAATGAATCTACGGTAAGGATAAGAGATGTAATTTGTAATATGTTGCTTTAATTCCTAGCTGTGAATTACGGTGAGAAAATGGAGAAGTTCACTGACTTTTACAAGCCAATTTGAGTCTATTTCTCACAATTAATGAAGGGGTTATTTGAGGCTTCTTATTGGTTGTTGTGTCATTTTCATATGACTTTAGGTTGTCAACTTGTCCAAGTTAAGGAAGTAAGTGGCGTGATTTCCTTTCAAGGGAAGATATCCGAACATGTTAGATCAAATTTCATCGTATTTTATCTCTTTTACTTTAGTTTATTACTTATTTAACTAAATATGTAAGTTAATTTGTCAAATACTAAGTCACACAAGTATTTATATATTAGTTATATGAGGGTTTTACTTTTAAAAGTTCATTTAAGACATCTACAATATTCTTAAATTATCTTTGAGTTCAAATCTTGAGTTTAAAGCTTATATGATTGAGTGTTTTTAGAATTTTACCTACGCAATTAGAGTCTTCTAGACCCAATAGATCAAATTAAGGCTTTAGTTTCATAGCTTAGAATTCTCTAACTAGAATAATGGTGCAATCCAAATCTTTATTTGAAATCTAGATTATTAGTAATAGATCTGTTTTTATTCTCATCATTATTTATAATCCTAATAGTTCATTTTTTACTTATCATTTTATAACCAATAGGTCTTATAAATAGATCGTCTTTTATTATATTTGAAATATAAGGTTACTTCTAATTATTTTTAAGTTATTAGCTCAAGTTACGAAATATTGTCTTTGATATCTATTAGGGTAAAGAAATTTCTATTCGGGTCTCAAGCTATTGATGAGCTTATTACTACTCATAGATTCATTCTAAGATTTTTATTGAGTCCTAAGTGCACCATCTATTTCACATTTGCCATCCTATAGTTTTATACTAGTGTGAAATTCTCCGGCGATTACATTGCCAGCGACGCGATCCAGAAACTTGACCTATCAGAATTCCTCGCCGTCGACTATACCTATCCCCGCGCGTATCCTCCTCTACTCCAGGTTCTTTAATCTTTTTTCTTTTTATTATTTTATTGTAACAACAACAATAACATAATTATATAATATGATAAAAATAAAATAATAAAAAAACTTTAGTATTGTTAATTGTAAAGATAATTGCATGTGTTGTGGATGGTTGCCTTGAATACCTAAAAATGTAATTGATTATTATTTGTCTAAAAAAATTTCATAGATAATTGCATCATGATGTGATTTCTAGGCTTGTATTGCAAAAATATTATTATCAATCTACTTTACACGCTCTATTGAATGTATGTTCTATTAATGGCGACATGATTCTTTTCAATATTTGATCTTAACCATAATATGTTAATATCTTAAAGGTAGTTTTTACTATAATATTTTAAATATGTAATTTTCACCATGATATATATATATATATATATATGAATATTTGATTCAATGATTTCATGAACATATGGCTCATCATAATGTATTTATTGATATGTTGTTGCTATAGATGTGTAATTTTTGGCATGATATGTATTGTGATACATATGTGTTCATGTAATTGTCTTATGAGATTTTGTCTTATGATGATATCATAGTGTAATAGGTGGTAATTGTAATTTTGATAATGTTTGAAAAAATGTGAATGTTGACTATGGCATGATATATGTATTATACCATATTATAATTGGATAAATTACATTAAAAGATATCATTATTTGGAGATAATTATATTTAAGGAATTAATATTTCAAGTGATTTAAGAGAGGAATTAACGTATGAGAATAAATTCATTCAAAGTATCAATGTTTTAAGAGGTTAAAAAGAGGTATCAACGTTTGGCAAAATGATTCAAATAATATATTAATAATTGACCATAAATGAAAATTTACAAAAATTAATTGAAACATTGATATCTTAAATGAACTTTGTAAAACGTTGATAACTCGTTTGATTTACTTTGTAAAACATTGATATCTCTTTTTAACCTCGAAACATTGATACCTTAAATGAACTTATCCCTCAACGTTGATATCTTTTAGTGTAATTTACCTTATTATAATTGAATGAGTGATTTTATCACATAGAGGGAAAAAAAAAAACCTATTTTCTAAATACAAAACAATTAAAATTTGATAGTTTTATAGGATTCACAACGTTTAGAAATTTTTTTTTTTACAACGTTAGTAAAACTTAAAGAACATAAAGCGAAAAGATTCAAAAAAAAAAATTAAAAGCTATCAACACATTAAAGTTTTCATAAAAGAAGTACGTATTGTCTAATCCCTGAATAACGGGTACATAGACACCTAACGTGCAACCTAAGACATGAAAACCCCTTTTTTTTTTTTTTTTTGTGAAGTTGATATGATACTATGAATGTTGTTAAATTTATAATTTGATTAATATTTGTATCAAAATATTCGTTGCTTTTTGTGAACTTTAATAAAGTTTGTAGACCTTAACAAACTTGGTAAATATTTCTTCATGAATAACACGTAGGAATTAGCCAAAAAAAAAAAAAATAACACGTAAGATTTCAAATTAGGATATAATAGGAAACAATTCATGATTGGAAAGTTGAAAAGTGGTAATCGCTTAGGTTTTAATAGGATAATCTTCGACTTTAGTAATTTCTAGTTTCGTTTTCTTAAAATGATTTTTCACAGATCAATAGTGAAATTAGGAGTAACCTACCCCGTAGTCCTATTTTTTTTTCCAATTTCGATCGAGTGACGGCTCTAAATATATTTTTTTTTTAAATTAGAAAGTTCCTTTAATTCTTAGTTGATAGTTTATATTAAATGATTTAGAAGTTAATGTAAATCAAATTAAAGGAAATTGAATCAAAAATCAAAATCTAGGCTCAACAATTACAATAAATATATCTATATGATATATGCTATACATAATTTATAGTTTATATATACCCTTTAAGTTATGTATATTTATATGATCTTTATAAACTATAATCTATATGTTAATATATATAGATATTTCTGTATTATGTTGTATATAATCTATATTTTATAAAGGCATACAAACATATGTATTATATTTATTTCATGCAACAAAAATGAATTACAAACATATATTAATTATGTTTTATATATTTGTACGATATATGTTATATGACAATGGTGCTTGACAGGAGGTGATGGTTTTTGGGCCATCATAGTACATGATAGATGGTTGCTATTTTTTTTGTGGTGATGGTTTATGTTGGTGTGTTATGTGTATCTTTTAAGAGTATTTCTTACTCTAAAAGGATAATTCTATAATTTTATATTTATATTTATATATGAATTATTATGTTAGGGTGTTAATCGCAATTAACATTATGGAATGATGATATGCAGCTCCTGTCTTGCTCTCAGTTTGTCTTAACTTTGTTTCACTTCTAATTCAAGATATTTCTAGACTAGAAGGAGCCGGGGAAACATCATCATAGTATTGTTGGTCTTACATGGCCTTTGCACAACTAGGTGACCGAGGCTGTTTTAATATTGTTTTGGTGTTGATAGCAGAAAGACAACATGTTTCTGCCTATCGAAGGAACACAAAATGTGAACAAATTCTAATACAACGGAAAAATGGATTAGGTGTTTGGTTATCATACGCACATAGGGTATTTATTTATTTATTCCTTTTCTTATTCATAGTTCTTAAAGATATATATCAAGTATTAGGGGAAGTAAGATGGCAAATGCACCTGTACTAGTGCTTGTTTTTATTGGTATGCAGATATCACAACCAAGGTGTGTGGAGGTCATAGAGATTATTGTTAATAATGTTGCATTCTACACATGTGATTCATGTGATTTATGTATGCGGATTTTCAATTTATGCCAACTAATCATTTTGGCATTAGCTGAAATAAAATGACACAACCCTTGAAACATAATGATGCATCCCTATAGACCTAAGAAATACAACTCCTTCAAACACCATATCAATTCATAAAAAATTTAAATGACAATTAAATGGTTATATAGAACTATAATATATATTATTTATATAATTAAACTATAATGTCCACATCAATTTAAAATAATTTATAGACAAATATTATGAATATATATTAATCTTAGTAATCCTTTACATAAATCTATATTTTATTAAAAATCTGCTTTCAACTAGCTCTAACTTCCACTCTTTCAAATGTAAGAACTCACAAACACTTTCTCCTCTTGACACTCATGCATGCATGCATGCACCCACTCTCCTTCTCTCCCTCATCTCGTTTCTCTTAATTTTCACACCCACCATCGCCAATCCACTACTGTCTCTTACTCATCACAACCATCCCATGGTGAAGAGCATAATAGTATTTTTGAACTAAAGCAAACTTGCATTGATAGCTGTAAATGATGAATAGTTAAGTCAAGACGACATGATACTAAGTTCGAATTCAACTTAAAAAATTTTGAATTTCAAACTTTATTGAGTTTAGAATTTTGAGTGAAATGATACTAAGTTCGAACTCGACTTAAAAGATTTTAAAGTTCAACTTTATGGAGTTTAGAATTTAAAGCTTTGCTCAAAGTGGCATTCAACAAAATTAAGCCTGACTCTATTAAGTTTATTTAAACTTGATTTATCTAGAAACATTTTTTATTCAAATGGAAATAACATTAATATACAAACTCAACTTAAAGTCCATTAAAATTTAAATTTAACTTGATCTAGATTATGCTTAAGCTAGTGAATTAATCAAGCTAAACATTATGAATCTCGAACTCGATTCAATCAACAATACTTGAGCTGGAGCTTGATTTGATAAATTATTTAGGTTGGATTTTCTTGTTGGGCTCTATTTTAATTTCGAAGCCCTATGGGGTTTTGAAACTAATGTGTGCATGTACGTGCTAGTAACTTGATTGAATTCTATAGCTTTGTGGTTCTAGAGTTCATGAAATAAATTATTCCTATGTTTTTTATGAGCATTATGAGATAAAATTAAAACAATGATATGGACAAAAATCAATTGTTTTATATTATGGATGAACAATGAAATCGAATTGGTTTGTGATTAAACCACATAGTGATGTTATGCATGAACAATGAAATACTCGTAGGTGTAAAAAGAATCAAGAGATTCTATTAATGCATTTATTTACCACAATTTATAAAATATTGGCATGAATACATGTAGAATAAAGAGAAAGTAACTCACTCAATGCTCAATAATACTCCATAACATATATTGTCAATACTCAAAAGGAAACAACTCAAAGTGACTAGATAACAAGACGTGACCAATACATAGCCTCAGTGCCTCACATAAAAACCTAGGATAGACTTGGTATAAAATAGGAAACCATGGCATAAACTAAAATAAGGATATTAAAAGACTTAAACTCCTAATAAAAACGAAAAGTTAAACAAAAAAAATAGGACATGATTATAGATATCATTCAGCATCATAAACAGACTTAACATGACTTCAACAACAAACCAAAGCATGAAACACACAAGCCAGTCGACCTAAGGTAGCTAACCTAAGCTACTCTACCACTAGTCGGTTTAGTCATTTACCTCAAGCTGACGGTTTGAACCGGATATAAGGACCCTCAAAATTATTTATCAAGCTTGAATGCTAAGAGAAAATCACTCTACCTAATGGCATAATTTGAGTACATGTAATTTCAATTCAATATTTTTCTTCTTAATTCTGCTCATTCTCCCACTTCAATGAATTCTCAATATCAATCACAAATCTGTACTTGACATCCCTCTTTTTCAGCCTTTCAAAAGCTTCATTGCTATATTCAATTGGTATTACTTCAACATTTGGATAGACTTCATGAGCAGCACAGTAATCAATCATTTCTTGAATCTCTTTTGTTCCTCCTGTGATGCTACCTGCAAAAGTGTTCATTCCTGGAGGAATAACCAACAAATTTACATTTTGTTAAGGCACTTACCATGGCTAAACACATTTGAATTCGAATATAGGCTAATGCTAAGAAAAATTGTTACCTAGACTTAGGCTTCCTGGATTAAACTTGACTTCGCTGGGAAACCCGACTAAGACATAAATCCCATGAGTCTTTAAAAGCGATAGGTATAGGTCGAATGAGTGATCGCCAGATGCAGTATCAATTATGAAATCCAATGACTTAGCAAGAGCCTGCGTACATTTTCAATTGAGAGAGCATGTCTATCAAACTCGCGATTTTATGTTTATTGAAATGTATAAAACCAATGAAATCATGGACTTATATAACCGTACACTAGGTTGATAATTCTATCTGAAGTTTGTAATTAAATGGTTTTGCTTGACATTTAAAAAATTATAAACATATAAAATCTAGTTAACTCACAATTTTGACAACTGAGAATACAATGTAAATGAGAGTAAGAGTACCTTCATCTGTACTTCATTAGAGGAGACTACAAAATTGTCAGCACCAAGCAGGCTAAGTGCTTCTTGTTGTTTGGATGAGCTTGTGCTGAAAACTGTAACTTTGAGTCCAAAAGCCTTCCCAAACTTGACAGCCATATGACCGAGACCGCCAAGACCAATTACTCCTAAAGATTTACCTGGTTGGTTCATCTTATGACGCATCATGGGAGCATAAACTGTGATTCCAGCACAGAGCAAAGGAGCTGCCAGAGCTGGCGGATAGTTTTCGGGTATCCTGAAGCAGTACCTGCAAATATACACAATGGTACATTACTGTAATTTCTTGTCATATAAATCCCTTAACCACAAAATTTAAATTATGTTGATCATCCTTATAAACTTTTAAAAATATGTCAACACCTTATATTTCAAAATACAACAAATAACCTCTTTCAAGATAATATTTGTTGTATTATATAAATAAGTAAGTATTGATATATTATACAAAGTTTTAATGATTTGACTCAATCTAAAAACAATTACCTCTCATGAGCAACAATGTGACTTGAATACCCTCCTTTGGTGACAGTGCCATCTGCTTCTCTACCATCGAAAGTGAGGACGTGTCCTTCGCATACGTTTTCCAAGAACTGGTCGCAATTAGAGCTGGACAAATGGGTTATGGCCCGCGGGCCAGCCCGTTTAACCCACTTTAAAGTGGGTTAGGGTTAGCTTTTTTTAGCCCTTTAAAAGTGGGTTAATTTTACCCAACCCACTTAACCCGCGGGCCAAAGTGGGCTAGCCCGCGGGTTAAGTGGGTTGACCCACCAACCCACTTTTATAAAATTAAAATAAATAATTATAGGGTAAATATGTATTAATGAATGTTATTCTAGAGATTTTTTATACTTGAGATTAAATTTATGTGTTAATTATAACAAAGAATGATAAATTAATGCACATGCACCATAAAAATTTATAAAATATATTATTATTGTTTTAAATGAAATATATTATCTAATAAGTTATTTTAGAAAATTTATTTTTATATAAAAAGTAATTAAAATAATAATGAAATTAATCATTAATATATATAAACCTTATAAAACTCTCTTTTTTTATATATATATCTTATTTAATTAGTATAAATAAGTTAAATGGGTCAATTTGACCCATTTAACTCACAAAATATGTAAGTGGGTTAAAAGGGTCAAAAAGTGGGTTGGCCCGTTTAACCCACCGGCTAAAGTGGGTTGGGTTAGGGTTAGGCAATTTTGGCCCGTGGGTTAAACGGGTCAAAATTTTTTGGCCCGTTTAACCCACGGGCCAAAGTGGGCCGGGCCGGGTTGGCCCGTTTAACCCACTTGCCCACCTCTAGTCGCAATGCTCGCAATTCCTGCATGAGTTAACATAGGTTCCTACTCCAACAATTTCTCCAATCTTGAACCTTTGAACCTTGGATCCAACTTCCTTCACAATTCCAACAATCTCGTGTCTGAATGAAAATTGAAAAAAAAAATTGGATATAATAAGTAAGACATAATAAAATCATAATTATATAATCTAAAAATTTAAGTTTATAAATATGGTACAAATCATTATATTTACTATATAAAAAACTGAACATTTTTTTTCTTGGATATATGTAGATAATAGAACTATATACCCGGGTACGAGAGGATAATTACTATGCCCAAGGAAGTTCCTGCTCCAAAGTACATCAGCATGACATACTCCACAATGCGTAATCTTAATGTAGACATCGTCGGCTCCTACCGCCCTGAACATTTTCATACATATAATTTTTCAGATAATTTATTTATATAAGAACCAAACTCGAAATGTGGTAGGACAGTAATTATTAACCAAAAAGAGAAAAAGTTTAGAATAACTAAATCAATATAAAAGCATTCTCATCTCATAAAATCTTTACAAGATCTTAAAATATCACATTAATATTTTATAGATATTACAATTAGTAGGTGAAACCACTGGCAATTTAACATGAGAATCTCTTTCCTAGTCATATTTTTCATCAAATGACAATTCCTAGCTAGTAAAATATAAGTAAATGCATTTGTTAAATTAACTACTAAGAATCTAAAAATATTAGTTTGATAATATATATATTTTTTTAATTTTTGTAATTAATTACTTGAATTACGTTGCATTTTCCGATCAACTACTTTTTGCAATTAATTATATAAATAAATAAAATTGAGATACTAAATTTGACATTCACCTAAAATACATGCAAGATTGAGTTACAAGAATCAGTACCTCCGGCTGAATTCATATGGTGATAGAACTCCAGACGGATCTCTTGCTGCCCACCCGACACAATCCACCTTGGTATGCCCTCGACTCATCGTATTTGGTTCAAAAACACAACAGATGTAGAATGATATAGAATGTGGTTGTGTTATGACTGTCGTGGCTTTGGCCTGTCCTTCACTGTGCTTTTATAGATGAAAAATACTACCTGCATTTCATGTCCATTTTTTTGGACTTTGACCTGGTCTTATTAAAAAATTTGCTAACTTTGACGTTAATGTATAATTAATATTAGAAAGTATAGTGATTCCATCAAAGATTACTTGGCGGATCAAAAATCTTATTTGTCTTTTACCGGGCGGGAATCCACAACCGAGTCCACCTCTCTCGCCCGAGGAAGATTACAAATCCCATTACCTATCTCCTTACGTAATGAATAACTAGTTAATTACGTTACTGAATTTTAGCATCACAATAAGTTGACGTTTTTGAAGGTTCCAACAACGATTTATTTGTTTGTAGGGAAATTTATTTATATAAATATAAATTACGTAAAAATTAATTATTAAAATACTAATATAAAATCACATGCGATTTTATCTCTTCCACAAATGTCGTATGTCTTATGTGCACTTTTTTTTTTAATTTTTTTTATGAAAATAGTAATAGTTTTCATTTATAATAAATCACATATTAAGAGTATGATTTTATTTTCTATTTATAATAAACTACATGTTTAATATGCCATTTTATAATAAATTAAAGTTTCAAAACCTTATGTTAGACATATCATTTCTTTAATAAAATCAAAATTGCATGTGTTCAGATGGGATTTTATATTGATACTTTAGTTTTTAAAATTATGTGATCTAAATTTCGATAATTATATCTTTTTTTTTTAAATTGGTAGAGCTGTGTCATACTGAGATCCAAGTTCCATAAGTAACAACAGCCAACTTATAAGGTCACTTTTCATTAGTATAAAGTTACGGTATGGGCCAAGATTTATTTCCTTTTATTATTATTATTTCTTCTAATATATGTGATAAACGTACATACTCCATTTAGTTCATCCGGAAGGAATATTAAACAGAAAAAGAGAAAAATGATGAGGAGAATTGCAACATAACCGAAGCAAAACATAAAATAACATTGTTCTTGGGGTTCGGACGACATGTTTTGTCAGACGTTGTAATTTATAAATTTTTTTATCTGTGTGACGCATGTATTGATCTCATCCTCAGGTAAGATGTCGCTTTTTCTCCCAGATTAGTGTAAATAAATCATCAAGATGCTGCCCAGTAAATATTTCGGAACATTTCTATCGGCCGTCTTACCATAGGAAACCAAATTAAGAAGGGTTAATAACTCAAATATTACATTAACTTTCATTACAAGAGTAATTTGCTATATGAACTTTTAAAAGATTAATTTATTACCTAAAATTATTTTTGGTGGACCCAATCATTATATGAACGAAATCTGTTAAGTCTGTCATTCTGCGTGTCTTAATCAGACAATAATCTTTCGATACATGGTATTTCCCACATGCAAAAAATCCAAACTATATTTTTCCTCTTCATTTTTTTTTTCAAAAAATAAAAACTAAAACCAAATGCTGGTTAAAAGTCTCCTCACCCTCACACAAAAAAAATCACTTTTTATTTGTCCCCTTTAGGGTTTTGTTTTTCCCAAATCTAAAACCCCAAAATAAAAATCCTATAATTTTCTAAGGTTTTACATATCTCTATCTCTCTCTTCTATACTATCACTATCATCCCTTTGTTTCAATAGCTAATTTTCAATCGATCAACTCATAGCTACCGTTGCTTCATTTGTAGATCATATCCTTTTATATGTTTACTTTAGGTATTGTTTCGCCAATCTGATTGATTTTTGGTTTGAATATTGTTTCTTGGGTTTGATTTTGCATGTTCCTATTCTTGATTTATTTGTTATAGGGTCTCTTTGCCATGTTTTGAGGTGTTTTGTCATTCCTGTTGTTGCTTTTTTGATTTAGGATGGTTGATTTATGTATTCTTGTTGACAAGAGTCGGTTACTTTTTGGATTTAAATGTAGATGTGTAGTGGGCCTTATATTATATTGTGTTTTTTTTTTCCTTTTTCCATATTTTTTGGGGTTAAATTTTCATACTTTTCATTTCATCATGAAGTTTTCTAGTCTTCTAGAGTGCTAATTTGTTTCAATGATGGTTTTAGGCAAAAAGTTGTTTCAAGGTGTCGATTTCAATGAACTAACACATTTTAAAGTTTGCTTTCTACACTCCAAATCTAATAATTTAATGTGAGGTTTGTAGTTCAAGTTTATTTTTGCTATGGAGACTTGAATTTAATGTCCTAGACTAATTGTTTTTGCTGTATGGTTTTGATTGGCATGCTTAGTTAAATGCTGTTGGTCGATTGCTTTCCTTCATGTTTTGTTTTGGATTTTGCCCTGTTACTTAGTTGTGGTTTTTAATCGAATTTGTCTATAGAAGACTACATTCTTTTTTCCTTAATGTTTATGTCAACAAATTTTTAACTTAGGTTTGGTTCTAGTTTTAATTTTTTTAAAAAATAAATGAAATTAAGAGGAAAAATACAGTTTGGATGTTTTGCTTGTGAGGAATGTTGCATGTCAAAAGATTCTTGGCCAGTTAACACACATAGGATGACAAACTTCGTTGACAAAAAGTAGCAAATTGCTCTTTTGTTGAAAGTTCAGGTAGTATTTTGTCATTAGTCTAATTAAGAAATCTATTAACATAATAAAAAACAATTGTTGACGTAGTAACCAATATTCATGATCCTTTAACAAGAAATCGAAAAATAAGTTTCTTAGCATTTTTTGTTGTTTTATTTTGTTTATACAAATTTAATATGGAGCCTATAGCAGTTTAAAAAATGATTGAGAAATTTTCTTAAAAGATGAAAGTTGCTAGTATATACGAGTTTAATCCACACTTCTTCTAGAAAAATTGGAAAGTGGTGGGATCCTCTTGTGCTCTATGGTTTGTAATACCTTTACTTCTGGATATGTTGATGTCAATATTAATACAATGTTGATCTGCCTGGTTCCTAAGGTTATTTATCCAGAAATTTCCAAACAATTTTGGTCCATCAGTTTTTGTATTGTTAGCTATAAGGTGATTACCAGTGTTATAATGAATAGACTTAAGTTGATCATAGGCTAGTTGACTCATCTTGTGCAATCTAGTTTTGCGTTGAGTAGAACAATTGTTGACAACATTATTATTGTGAAGAAGTTCTCCAGTCAATGAAAATGACGAAAAGAAAGGTAGGGTGGATGACTTAAAATAGATCTAGAGAAAACATATGATCAGCTAAGTTAAAGGATCATTAAAGATACGCTTGAGCATGTTAATATTCCTAATTATTTATCTAATGTCATGATGAGTTGTTTGTATGCTTCTTCTATGCAAATTATGATTAACTAGGATATTAGTGCTCCTTTCAACCCTACTAAAGGAGTATGGCAAGGAGATTTAGTCTCATCATACATTTTTGTTCTTTGCATGGAAAAGTTAGCGTGGGATATTATTCGAGAAGTTCAATTAGGAAATTGAAAATCTATTGTTTTTGGCTCTCATAGGCATGCTATCTCCCATTTATTCTTTGTCGACGGTTTGGTTCTTTTGTGGAGGCTTCCAATAATCAAGTAGAATGTTTGACAAGGGTTCTTAGAGATTTTTGTGCTGCTTCGAGCCAGTCTATTAGTAGAGATAAATCGAGGAGGTTTTTTTTCCCTTGATGTGAGTTAAAGTGATATGGAGGGGATGAAATACCCCAAACCTTCACATATATTAGAAATTGGGTTTAGATAGATTTGAATGAATTAAATTAATAATAGGATATAAATAGATAAGTTGACAAAGTTAAATTAGTAATTAATTAAATGAAATTTGAGATTTGAAATCGAAATTCTCTAAACAAGTCATTGGAATGTTTAGAGGATTCCTAAACCCTTAATTCTTAGCCAAAACTCTAATTCCTAAATCTCAGTAAAATTTGAGTTCATTTGCTTATCTCAAAATATCAGTTATTAAACTCGAATTCAAATTAAATATCTTTTTATCAAAAAAAAATTCTAGATTAAGTCCTCATTTTGAGTTCTTAATTTCTAACCTATTGGTTTTGAAATCATCTCCTAAATATTTTTAGAACTAAAGATATGACCTGGAAGTTCTAAATTCGATACCTTTATTTTAAAATATCCTTTTCATTTTATTTTTCCTCACCTACTCTCTCTCTATATTCCTTTCACTTTTCTTTCCTTTATTTTCCTTTCCCAACCGATGCTTTCTTTTCTCTCTTCCTTTCTTCTTCTTTTCTCTTCTTTTCTTCTAATTTCTTCCACAAATCTCAAGATTAAAGCTATCTAGAAGATTAATCAAAGTTAGGAGAGAAGCTAGATGAAGGAAAACAAGTTAGAAGTGTAAAGAAAGATCAAGTGTGCAAGTGTTCTTAAAAGATAAGTTGTTATTTCCTTATTGTCTTTGTTGTTTACTTATCTAATTGATGAATTGACGTTGAATTGAGTTGAAAGTGCTGTTTATAATTGTATTTGTTAGTTTAATGTTTGATGGAAGTTGGAAATGGTGAAGAAGAGGATGAATAGTGAGTTGGAGTTTGTTGAAGTGAATTGAAGTTTGGATTTGTTTGATGTTTTTGGATGAAGTTTGAAGAGTTAGGAGTTGTTATTAGAGTTTATTTGATGTTAGAATTGATGTAGGAGATGTATAAGTTGATGAAAAAGTGTAAAAATGGATTTTAAAAACAGAACAGATTCGTAACATGTATCAGGGAATCAATCACGGGCGAGCAAAAGGGGGTGAAATGAAATGATTATGTGTTTTTCAAACATCATGGGCGACCAAAGGGGCGTGATATGCTCTGGTCATGATTTTTTTGAAATCACGGGTGACCGCTTGGGCGTGATCCTTCTCCTGCAGCTTGACATGTTTTCGTAATTTGATCATAACTTTTTCATACAATATCAGATTTAGGTGATTCAAGTTGCGTTAGAAAGATTAAAAAGATCTCTATAGCTTTAATGTTTTGAGTTTTTGCAAATTCTAAAAGCATCAATGCTTAAATTTTATTTCTTTCTAACTGATACATTTTTCAAGCAAAGTTAAAAACTTGTTTTTGTTTGTTTTATGTGTTTTTGCTTAGGAAGTGGATCTTTTGAGCCAAAATGAGATAGATAAGTGATTTTTAATGTGTTATGTTGATTGGTTGATATAATTAAACATGAGTTAAGTAGATTTATAGATTTAACAAATAATTAGATTAAATCTAGAAGTTAGTTATAAAATGAACTCAGTTAACAAACCTAGGTTCAACTTGACTAAATGAATTTGAATGAACTAAAATGGATTAGATTGTTTAAATTTGATGAATTTGGGTAAGTTTAAGTTAATGTAAGCTCGAATTGACATAGATCTTAGATATATAATGAATTAGTAATTACTCTAAGTCCAACTTGGCTTAATGAACTTCACTAAGCTAAAAATGAATTAGATTGATATAGTTTAGTCACCTTGGCTTAGTAAATGACTTAAATGAATAATTCTTATCAATTTGGCTAAGGTTAAGCTATAATGGGTTAATAGCTAATAATTAGCTTAGATGAATCAATTAGGATGATCTTTAAATAATATGGTGAATATGTTGTTTCAAATATGTGTTTACTTGGAAAATGAATGTTTTTGTTTATGAATTCTTTGTTAATGCTTTTGTAATAAAACACTATAAATAAAGAGAAAAGAAATTCTTTGACAGACAAAGGAGAACTGTCCATATTTTGGCGGGGCGATCTTCGCACCCATAGTGGGGTTCCTATTTAGTGTCTGATCAAATAGGGTTTAATAAAATGAGTTTGAGATGAATGGATAAATAGATTAAGTTCTTATATGATTTTGATGAAGTGGATGTTTAGTTTAGTTTAGTTTCTTATACGAGTTCTTTCCTAAACAGAAGTGGATATCTGATTTATCTTCTGAAATTCCTTCCGAGGCTATGTTTGGATTTCATATTCAAGGTATGCAGTAACTTGCGTGTTGGATGTTAGGATATGCATCTAATATGGATTAAGAACTTAAACTCGGCTTAATAATTGATGAGTGTTGGTTGTGCTTTACGTCGTTGAATCCGGAACTGGGGAGCGATAACCTTGTCATGATGCAATGGCACAGTAGTTTATGCACTTAGCCCAATCCTTTGTCATGATGCAATGACTCAAATGCATGATGCAATGGTGGTTTCTTTTATTGGCTAAGTGGGTAGCTAATAGGGCCAACTGTATCGGTATATTCTCTACTTAGGCTCGGGATGAAATAATATGTTTTAGTTCACGGGTATGGGACCGTTGAACTAATTGATGTTATAGACCGGGATAAGTGGAGTATATAAAGGAGTGTGAACCCTAAATCATGCTATTAATATTCTTTTATCGGTTAGACATAGGAGATATAGATATCCGGTCTATCTATGTCAACCTTCTGAGCAGCTGCTGTTACTCAGGACCCCCAGATTCCCATTGGCTTGTTTCGGAGTGTGAGTGCTCCATTGTTGATTTGTTTATTTTAATGAAAAGATAATAACTTGTGGATTGATGCATTGCATTTAGTTAAGCTCGTGTGCCACTCCGTGTGTGGTTGTGTTGCTGTGTACTAGGCTTCGGCTCATTCCTGTTTATGTTTATCTTTTTAAAGGTTGTTGGTGATGTTGGATGATGAGATGATGATATGATGTTGTTGTTGTTGTTGTTGTTGATGTCATCTCGGGTTTTTGGGTGCTTCTGTAGACTCGAGAAGGATTGTGGATGAGTGATGCGAGTCAGGAGCATTGAGTAGTTTAGTTGTTTTGTTTCTCCTTTTGTTTGTTTTATAGAGACTGGATTTATTTATAAATTTGTATTTTCATTTAAGGGCTTGTCAGAGGCCATGTTTTGTAAATAAGCTTTTGTAAAGATTTTTTAAGTGAAAGTTTTTCCACTTTTAATAGTGGAAGTTTGAAATGCTTTTTCCGCTGCTAAATCCAGTTGTTGCCAGAATCTAACTGAATTATTTCACAATCTAAAATCTGATAGCAATGTTCAAAATAAACACCTTCTTTTAAGACAACCTTACATATAATTCGTAAGAGTTATACGTGGTTGGGGACTTGGTGTGCTTAATTTGAGAATTGAGCATGTTGGGTCTTTACATGGGATTAACAGTACTTTGTGTAATAAAGCAACAAAGAATCCAAGTAACTATTTAGATATTCCACTTATACACAGTAGAGTTACAAAGGCTACATACAAATAGGTGGTTGCTAAGGTTAAGGAAAGAGTAAGTAAATGGAATTTGCAGCACATTTTTTTGGCTGGCAAATTAGTGTTGAGTCAATCTGTGCTACCCTCCATCCTAATTTGCTCTATGCAAGCTACGCCTATCCCTAAGGGTTATGTGATGAGATTGGTAAAATAAGGAGATAGTTTACATGGGGGTCTAGTGATGGTAAAGCTTGCATCAACCTTGTTAAATGGGATGATATTTACCAACCTAAGAAGAATGGTGGACTGGGTATTAGGCTTATGGAGTACATGAATAGTGCTTTACTAATTAAAGTTACTTAGGGTTTACTATTTAACATGAACTCCCTTTTGACTCAGGTTACGAGAGCAAAGTACAATTTAGTAGACTTATTGACTTGACAGGATTTGAATTGTAATGGAAGATCTCATCTCTGGAAGCATGTATGTAAAATATGGAGAGTAACTCTTAAGGGAGGGAAATGGCTTATTGGTAATGGTCTTAAAGTGAAGTTTTGGAAGGATAGATGGCTCGATATTGAAGGTTCCTTATTAGATTATGCCATCGAAGCTATTCCTAATCCAAAAGCTTTGGTTGCTGAGTTTTATTTTCTTTATGGTTCTTGGAATTGGCAGTCTATCAACTCCTTATTGCTGAGGTATTTCTTCTTCAGGTAATTTCTCTATAATTTATGCCTCTGAATTGAATAAGAATAAATGGAATGATAAGGAGTTAAAATGGGAAGTTATGTGGAAGTAGCTAGGTCTTAAGAGAATTTGGATTTTTTTATGGTTTTTATTTTAGGATGCATTATTGACTAATGAGATGAGGAGGTGTAGACATTTGATTGATGACAAAAGTTACCCACTTTGTGGGTTAATCACTAAAAATTCCCATCATGTGATGTGTAAATGCCATAAGGCTATATATATGTGATGTAAACTAATTCTCGCTAATAATTTATATGAGTTCATGCTTGTTGATCTAGAGAAATGGTTGTTAGTTAATTTACAAGATCAGAGAATGGTAGATGGAGTTGAGTGAAGAATCCTTTTTCTTGTTATATTCTGGTTGCTTTGGAACTGCCAGAATAGAGAAATATTGGTAGAGGAACAAGTTAATTAGCAATCGTTACTCCAACAGATTTTTTCCAAACTGAAGGAGATTCAATTCAATGTCTTTTTAGGCATCTGGTAAGAATACGAATAACAGACACTCTTGCCTTATAGTTTGGTCTTTCCCTCGAGAAGGGTGGATAAAGCTTAACACATATGGCGCTGCAAATCAAAATTTACATAACACTGTGGGTGGTATTCTTAGAGATAGTAATGAAAAACATCGATGCAGTTATATGATGAAGATTGGTAAGGGTACAGCTTTGGTAGCTAAGTTATGGGTTGTTCTACAAGGTTTGAAACTTGCAAGAAGGTTAGGGGTTAATGTACTATAGACCAAAACCATGGTAATATTCTTGGCCCCATATATAAGTTACTTCAAAGTGATTGAGAGGTGCACATACCAAATAAATACAAGGAAGGTAATCGATGCGTTGATCGCCTTGCAAAAGAAGCCTATTGTTTTCCTATTAGGCTTCATCTTTTTTATTTCCCCCCATAGTTTTATTTTTGAAATTTTGCAACAAGATGTAATTGGGATTAGCTTTCCTAGAGATTGTATTGTTTGATCTTTTGGGCTTGTCCTGTCCCCTTTTAATTAAAAAAAAGAAGTGAAGAGTTTGCTATAAGAGAAATTTTTTCAAGATACTTATCTAACTTAAAGAACCATGAATTCACCATGGTCTAGTAGGTATATTTACATTCTAAAGTCAATGAAGCATCATTTTATCAAGAAAATATATTAAATTTAGTATTTAAAATTTATATGAAAATTCTATTTGGTAATGAACTTTATAATAGTTAATTTAATATCCAATCAAACTTTTCTTGACTATTTAAAGTAGCATAAAAAGTTTGAATATGTATTAAATTGACCATTTTAAAGCTTATACACCAAATTATATTTTAATGTGAAGTTTAAGTACTAAATTTGATATTTACCATTTTATTATTTAGAGTAAAAATCATGTTTAGTTTCTAAATTTTGTTTATTTTTGTAATTAATTACAATTGAACAAGTGGATACAATTCCCACTTAATTGCAAAATTATTTAATGTATAGATACTAAATTGTATTTTTAAATTTAAAATAATTATTTATAAAAATAAATAACAAGCATTCACTATAACATTCACACTTTCTAATGCCTGCTATGATTTTTCTTTTTATTTTTTTTCTTTGACATTTTCCCCACCAAAATGATTAGTAGTTTGTTTTGAGAAGTGCTTCCATAGTGCGTACTTGAAAGAAGCACCCAATCCATGTAAAGGTAAAGATGTCGTATGACATGCTTATTGGGCCAGTATAGACATCGCCATGGGCCTGAATCGGATCAAAACCGACTCAATTTGTTGGATCTAATTATGGGTGGTCTAAGAACTGGCACGATCTACCGGGCCAGTTCTTAGTAACATACCGGTTCATAGCTCTCCTCCGAACTAGCCAACAACTTTTATTTTTTCTTTACAAAAAACATAATTTAGAAAAAGAATATAAAAATTATATTTTAAAAGATAAATTTAAAAATAACTAACACAAATTTTTAACTTAAAATAAAATTAGGCTAACAATACTAGTCTTCAATTGATTTGTTGGAAAAGATTATTGAAGACATAAGTACACCCATTTTTACTTGTAGAGTTAGCAATATGGAACTAGAAAACACTCTAGATACAACTAAACTCTCATGAACACAAAAACGAGTATGGCATTGTTAAGAAGTAAAAAGAAAAAAAAAACACTTTAATTAGAAGTTTATATAAATGGAACCAAACATCTTTCAACCATATTTATTATTGGTGTTGTTAATAATAACAACTCATTTAATGTTGTGAATAATAATAAATTTAACTATTTACATGAGAATATGTTTTAACATTTTCTATAATTATTTTTTTCTTTCTTTTTTTTAATTGGCCAATAGGTTGAAAGGTTGACCACTGGTAACTTGGCAATGCGTCAAGTCATATGGCAGGTCATAACTTATATGACTAAGCTAGGCCGACAAATCAACCCATTGATGGTGGTCTGGGCTAAGTCATGGGTGAGACTCAATCTATGCCTTAGGCCAATGGTCCCTTTATAAGAAATGGATTCTTGCATTATTTTGGTTTGTATGTTTTGATTTGCTTTTATAACTCAAATGCTCCTAGTTTTAGTTATAAAGAAGATAGGGCTTGTTTTAATGGTCAAACCTATTTATTAATTGGTGTGAAAGTTTAGTATCATTTAGAAAAAAAAGTCTTAAATTGTACCATATAATATAATACTATATAATATAAAAGGTGAATCAACCTAGATTTTCAAGTTAGTAAATTTTTAACAGGGAATAATCATAAAGAAGATGCTTGAAGTAAAAATCTATGCGAAACAAATCTAGGATAAAAATATGCTTTAGATATTATGAAAGAAACTAGGATATTTAATTGTAAGCCTACAAATTCTCCTATGGATCCTAGTATGGAGTTGTAGATTCTGGAAGATATCGTCTATTGGTAGGAAAGCTCAATTATTTTACCATCACTCAATTTAATATATCTTTTGTGGTTAGTGTTATCAATATGCTCCTCAATCCCCATGAGACAATTTTTGGAATACAATTGTCAGGATTTTTAGATTAAAGGTGCTATAGATAAAAGCCTACTATATAAGGATCATAATCATTACCAAGTAATTGGATATTTAGATGATAATTCGCAAGTTGTCTTTTACTAGACAATCTACTTCTAAGTATTGTATTCTAGTTGAAGGTAACCCCGTATCTTGGAAGACTAATAAGCATGACGTTGTTACTAGGTCAAGTGCAAAAACCGAATATCATGCAATCTTATTTGGTTGAGATAGCTACTTCAAGAGTTAAGGTTTTGCGTAATATCATCGATGAGGTTAATTTGTGATAACCAAGCTGCATTACATATAACATTTATTCTTTCATAAGACACTCCATCCTAAAAAAATTATTGTCTAGTTACATTATCATTAGTTATGTCAATTCAAATGAAAAAATTGATTGATATTTTAGCTGAGTGTCTTAAGGGACATCAGATTGGATAAATTTATAACAACCTTCGTGCTAGTCTCTAGCTTGAGGGAGAGCATTGAGTAGTATACAAGCCCCACATTGGTTAGACTAATACATTCTAGTATTATACTAGTATATTTTATAAACGTGTGCGTACCATCTTCTTTAACTAATATAAAATATTTTCCCTAAAAGAGTAATATTTCCTTTGTTTCTCTCTAATTCATAACTTATATCCTAAACCCCTCCTAGATTTTTCAAGTTTTACCCAATGTTATCACAATTGAACCGGTCAATTCAATCCGATTCAATTGGAACTGACCTTAAAAGCGGGTTGATTCTGATAAACGGCCTGTTTTTAGATTGAATCGGTTAAACCCGAACAACCTGGCCGTTTCAACCGCGAGCCGGTTAACCTAGCCGAGTCATCCGGGTCGCATTACACTGCCAATAAAAGAAGAAAAAATTGGCTAAAAAGTGAAAATGCTAAAAACCAATTTGTACAAAACAGTAAGTCTAGAAAGTGGAAACCTTTCATGTCAAATGGGTTTCTGTTTCATTTTCAGTGGACAAGTGGCAGTCGGCGATCGTTTGGTGGCATTCGAGTCCATTGGGCTAGGTGGGTAATGGGTTGAGTTATGGGTTTGGTTTGTGACAGAGGTTGAGAGCAGGTTCATCACTAGGCTTTGATGTTTGGTGGCGGCTTCGAGTTGACTAAGTGGTGTTGTTCAGACGGGAGATAGATGGTGTTTCAAGTTCAATGGATGCCAGGGTTTGATGAATTAGCGGATTTAGTTGCCTAGTTCGAGTTGTGCAGCCTAGTTGTTTTGGAGATGGCTCAATCGAGATGAATGGTGGCTGAGTTGACTCGATTGGTGGTTGGGAGTGAGTTTCGATCGAGCTCCTTAGTCCTGGGAAGGTCGTCCGTTAGTCTAGTGCTGGTTCACCATGGTTGGGGTTTAGTGTAAATGGTGAACCTAGTGAGTTGATGGAGCATACGGAACCATCTGGCTATTGTTTTGTTGGTCTTCTGGGGAAATGCCTTTAGAGACATACGATTCCTTGAGATTTCATTTCACATTCTAACGTTTTTCTTCATCCGTTTGTCTTCACATGAACCTAGTTAGTCGTTGGTGAGTCAATGGAGCATATGGAGCCATATGTTTGTTTTCGCATTCTAAAGTTTCATATTTGTTTATGCAAATTAATTATAGGAATGGTGCCAGATCTTTTTAATTTGCCTTTGTTCCCTTTTATACGATGGAATCATTTTAAATATAACGTATAAAAATCTATCTACCTAAATTTAATCTATACTGGTTTTAAATTTAATGTTTGGCAATTTAACTTAAGAAAATTGAGTTTTTTTTTTTTTTTTAAATGTTCGGCATGCAAGGATTTGAACAAGATATACTATCACAATCTAAAATCTCCTCCCTCCGCTACCATAATTGGTTTAACAACCATATCTCTGTCAAAGGCTAAAAACAACAAGCTGCATGTACTCTCGCGAGTTGGCCAAAAACACTAGCTGACTCAAACCAACACTTCCACAGATTCAAAAGGGAGGATCTCCTAAGAAAATCTATCACTCCAGCATCTATCGGAAGGCGGAAATTACTATGGGTCACCTTTCACTTCTCCTCGTGCGCTGCAATGCATATACTCGTCATGATACAGCTGATTTTCCATGGCATTCCTCAGCAGTCTCTGCCTCCCTCAGCAGGTCACATGAAGTGGCCCATAAATTCTTCGCAAGCATAGGGTTGTATGAAATAGCGGAAGAGCGGACAGCCCGACCTTTCCCTCCAAAAAAGTATAATCCAGAAACTTCCTGCGAGTACATAAACATTAAGCGTGTTTTATAGAATACTATGATTGTAAAAATAATAAGAAATGAAAAATTCCAACATTGGCAGACAAGGTTAATGAAATTAACATCTCGAGCAACCTGCCAAATCATGATGTAGATGCATAAGTTTTCCCACTTCTTAATAACTATTTGTTTCTATTAGTATGTATCTAATTGTCCATGACACTGCAATCTGTCACATTATGCACATTACCTTTCTTTCCATTTTATCATCAATGCATTATTGCACTGATGGAAGGAAGAAAACAATATGAATTTATACAAGATGCTCTATATATCCACGACAGGGACATAAACTGTATCTTTTAAATATATCTTTATGCATCAATGCCATCTCCTACATGAATACTTGGCTAGTGGATTTAAAAAATAATTAACTGATCTTCCTGATGGCTGTAGATATTGACTTTGAACAAACATTACTTTGTATGTGATGCGATGAGAAACACTCCTGTGAGACCCTTTGTGAATGCAACAAAGAAATGCTCAGTCTCTAATATTTCCATCAGTATCACCAAAGAGTGCCTCAACAAGTCCCACAAGGAATTAGGCAATGAGATTCATGAGAGAATTTGGCAGCAAGGACTCACAATTAGCTTTGATTGATATAGATGGGCAAATACACACAAACATGTAAGAAGTTTTGCACCTACGGTATGGTATGATAATTTATGTCCAGGATTACAAGGTTACCAGATAAAGCTTTGTAAATTGAAATGTGCCATACACAGACGGTGCAGTAAAAGAAGAAACTTACAGGTGGAGCAAGGGCAGCATCAAGGATAGAGTGCACCCCATTTTCAGGTTTCTGCAAATGGCCAAGAACTGCCAAACCTATATATGCTCCATGGGAAAGACATGCAGGAACTTCTCGCATTATGTTGGTTTTGACAGCTCCAGGATCCGCAGCACTTGTGAAGCATAATAAAGAAAGCTAAAGCTTGTGCAACAACACGACGGAAAGGGCTACTAACAAATATCCTTGAGCAGAAAGTCAACACTTTTACAACTTCTAGAAAGATTTTAATTTATGAGAGATACCTCGCTACTGCAAGCAAAAACCTAGAAAATTTTCTAAATTGAGGAAAACTAAAGGATACAGTGGTCATGCCACCACATCAGAATTTGATTTTGCCTGAATTATTTTATTTATTTTTATTAATAGTATTTTAAACAAACATTTTGTACCTTCACCAATTTTTATATATTAAAAAAGAAAATTTCAAAGGGTAGATGAGTTTAAAATTATGGTAGTTTATCAAATACCAATTTTACAGATAGGTATATGTATATATATATTTATACTTCCATATCTTAATCTTAGCTCAAAAAAAAAATAACAAGGAAAAGGAAGGGAAAGAAAAAAAATCAAGAAGAGGGAGGAGATTCCAGTGCAGGATTGAGGTTGATGAGGATATATCTATCTTCACGGGGCTTGGCTTGAGTGGACCATCTCTTCTTTGGAATTTGCACTTGCACAAACTGGAGATGGATGTGGAAGTCATTTGTTGTGTTTCCTGTTCAAACATGCATCTGTCTCAACTCTACCACATGATTTGCATGCCCAGAGCAAAGAGAAATCCCATTCCCATTCCCACCACCAGCGCACCAAGCCGACAAGAACTCACTCTCAGCCGCATAAAGCAAAGGGAACCAAAAGGGTCGATGGAATGGGAACACAACTCTTTCCAATCTCGACTTTTGAATATTGACACCAAAGTTAATAAAATACAGACACACCATGATAAGTCTGTAATCCATTGTGAGATGCTGCTTTTGTTTGACTTTACAAATTACATGCACTTGGCATCAAAGAACGTTCAGAGTCAGACAAAGCACCACTGAAGAAATTGAAAAAATAATAATGCTATTTTTGATACAGACATTTAAAGCCACTTTTTTGTTAATAATACTCCAACTCTGTTTGACTAAGCTTAGTACAGGAGAAAAACTTTGCATTTGCTCTAAAGAAACAAGAGGCAGAAGGCACTTCTGCTTCTACTTCTACAGCAGAAACAGAGAGAAGCAAAAGCATAATCTGCTAACAGAATTACACACCAGATAAATTTAGAAAATCCACCGGACCATATGCGACATTCATATATCATATCTACAACTCAAAAGCTGTTTAACAAGAAGCAACATTCACATAAATTAGAAAAAAACATTGAAAGTTAGTATTAAAGGGATGCATATGTTCATGAAATATAGCAGATGAAAAGGTAAGACCAAAACGGTATCGATTTGAAAAGGAATTATTGGTACCAACAAAAAAAAGGTAATATTGAAATAGTACAATAGGAAATGGTAACAACGAAGAGGTAAAACAAGGAAACATACCAATATAGAAAGGTAATAATAATATCGAAAATTTTATATGAAAAATAATAACAAAAAGGTAAGGAAAAAAATAATATCGAAAAAGTCTGATATGAAAATTAATAACAAAAAGGTATAGACAAGAAAAGCTTCCAAAATTATATATTATAATAGATTAGAAGAGAGATTAACTCTGTTGAGATGAATTGAAATTCACCCAAAGCATATTCAACAACAGTCAGCATTAACTCAGCAAATCGAAAGCCATCTAAGTTTATTACTTTGTCATATAATGTTACAGTCAATAATGAGAATTCTTGCAGAACAAGTGATATATTTAAGTCTTGCTCCTCAGGGAAATGAGTGGACTTAGACTTACTACCTCCTCCCATTATTTTCTTCCACATCTTCTATAAACGTGCAGTTTATACCCAGGTTGTTTCAACAGATCCTTAATCAAACGGATTTGAGATCTATTTTCATGCACCCAAATTCCTAACATGGACATAACAGTTTCAACAATTGAATTCAGGTCACAACGTCAGAGTTTGATTTTGCCTGAATTTCTTTTTTAATTAATAGTATCCTCTTTTAAACTCAAATATTTTGTACCTTCACCAATTTCATGTGGACGATGCTTGACACATAACCCCTACAATGACGAAGACAGCAAAAGCGTAAAGCAGCACTTGCTATTATCTTTCAACTGCTATATTTCATTATATTGAATCCAGTACTCTGTTCAAACCACCACTATATGGCCAATACCTTGTCTTCAATCATTGCACATCTTCAAATACAGCAAGCAACCCCCATTTTATATTCAAGAAATTCTCAAATAGTACTCAACTTTTTGTGATTTGACTAGGTACCGTAGTAACAGGACCTGGGTCGCTTGATGCATCATCACTCGCATTGTCATCATTAGAAAGTGAGGGTGTCCATCATAGGCATGATTCTCTTCCACAAAGACATAAAACATTATTGTAGAGATTTGACCCAAGCTACTCCTTGAGTTCTTTTTCCACATCTTCTTGCTCCCCTAAAAACTAAAGTGTTACTATCTCGAGATTGCATTTATAAGTGGACATATTCCTCCATGGAAAGGTGTGCATCAGTCAAACTGAGTTTAAAGCACCTAGGACAAGCATCCTTAGATCATCCGAAAAACCTAGGAAACATTTTCTAATTAGCATATGTGATGTAATTTTATCATTCCACATCCTTTTACGCCAGTGGCAGATGAATGAAACAAGAAAAGTGTTATGTCGTCAAGTCCTCCTGACACTCTCACTCTTGGAATAGCGTGGTAAGCCAATATATGCAAACAGGTACATATACTGGAGTCTCAGAATATATTTACTTAGCCGATGAATAAAAATATTTATGTGATGAAGTCCGCAAGTTGCACAAGTGAACAAAAGCTTACATGACAGAAATCTGAGAAGCATGTTCCAATTGAAGCCTCCGATGAAGTTCGTAGGAGAACAACAGCATGCATACTATCAAAAAAAGACAGTGTTTATGACAGTCAAGAAAACTGTTGTTGAAATGCTACTACTATCCAACTTACACTTTGAATACTGATAAATCCGAGCACATGGATATTGCTGCTTTGGCCCCAAAAAAGTCTCCCCAGTGATAGTTTCTTATCAAACATTATATTATAGCCTGGAAAGGATGAAAATAAGAAAATGAAGAGATTATAAGAATTACCAACACAAGTATTCCAAGAATAAGTTCATAGTACTTAGTCGAGCATCTAAAATGCTTTCATTTAAATATTTAGATACTACATCTGACATTGCAAATCCAGTGAAATAAAGGATAGCAAAAAAATAACAATTAAATAATTTTATTGTAGAGGCAAAGTAAATATATTCTTATTACAGGATCGCTAATGACAATGACAGGAGATTTAATCACGCACATTTAAGTTAGAACTTCAAATTTCTCAATTGATTGACCAATATCAGTCCTTTTAAGTTAAAGCAAGCATCGAATTACCATCTCTCTTTTCTTTTCCTCTGAAAAGATGACTTCGTTGGTTCTTTCAATATGTCACATAGGAGAAGGTCTCAATAACCCACTTAGACTAAATGAACAAACAAAAAGTTTAAAAAAAAAAAAAAAAGGCATTTCACATAGACCAATGTTTTGTAGAAACTCATAAGAGCTCGAACCATTACAATAAATCAAACCGGTATTGTAAAAGGAAAGCATCTCACAATTCCTATGTGTAAAGGATGTAACATTGACTATCCGAGATGGAACAGGGCTGTTTTTGAGAAGTGGTAGCAGAAGTTTTGTCATAAAGAATGCACCGATATAGTTTGTAGCCATCATCCTGAGCACGAAGTAAAAGGTAAAAATTGGTCACTCTATATTAGAGCAGGAAACGATGCTTTTAAAAGAAGAAATCCCTATATATAACTTAGCCATTAAGCCCATTACAAAAGAGTGATCAACATTTTGTCACATGAGATGAGAAATCCCTATATATAACTACTCAAAGTTAGCATATACTTAATATTTATTGTTGTTAAGATAAAATGAGGTTGTTTCATGAACTTTAACAACAGATTGAGTAAGTAGAGGCAATTACTCATCATAGCCTTTGGCTGTTTTTCTGCTTGAAATTGCTAAAATGCCAGCATTATTTATCAAGAGCTGTATTGAAGCATGCATATCTGATTCCAGCAGCCAGTGATTAAGGGAATCTTTAAATTGCATGATTGACTGCGAGGATGATAAATCAACCCGAAATGCTTTGAGGCTAGCATCCTTGCTGCATTTCCGAACATGTGCAATGGTCTGCCATGAGTAGAACTATCTGTTACTAGAAGTGTGCCACAGTAACAGGAAACTAAGGTTCCTTTTCTTTTTCTTTGTTGTGTGTTTGATGGATAACAGGCAGTAGAATTCATTATCGTTACCTTTGATAACCTCTGAGAAGAGCGCCCAACTACAAAATCCAAGCAATGATTTACCGATAGAATCAAACATAAATGTTTATCTAGTTTCAGTAAATTAAAGACGAAACACCACCAAAATAGATAAATAGAGAAAGATTGGCTATATTTGATAAAGATAAATACGAAGTAATTACTAATAAATATTGCACAGTGTGATTTATAACATTATACCATGATATCATGTTGCCTCTATCTAAATAGCCATTTTTGTTAATATTCAATGACATTTCCGAACTTCTGCTTGGGATAACACTCAATAGAAAACTTCTTTATGATTCATAATGCCACATAGACATTCAAGAAAATGTGAAATCACTGTGATGAGACTGATAGAAAATATATGTGACCCGTGTGCATCAAACCATGACCTATTTATGGGTCTCATGCACTCAAATGTTAGATTCAACCTAGAATTGTAGAAGCTTTGGAAATCTGAAGACCATGGAATGGATAATCTTAATATCTCAATGCTATCTGGCTTATATTTGAGCATGTTTCTACTCATGTAAACTCTACTTCTTGTTTATATTTTTTCAATTTGAAGAGGAAGAAAAATGCTCAAATTTCAAAAGACTCCTAAACACAGGAAAGGCATCTTAGCTCAATCATCTCTCCTTTATTCACCATTTCAGCAAAAATATCCCTTATTCCTTTTGCATTTCCCTCTTGACATGACAAAAAAACTTATAATGCACTTTTCTCAAAAACACAATGACCATGATGGACAAGGCTTTAGAAAGTCCCATGCATAAGCCCATGGATTGATGTATCATCTCAACTAAAGATCGAAGAATCACTCCCGAAAAGGTTGATCCCAGCGCAAAAGGATATTTTACTGCAAAACTAAACTTTTTCATCCATCAACCATGAGAAGCAAAGGAGATAGGTACTATCTACGTGAAGGCCATATTGCACAAATGAACCAGGAAATCTTAAAATCCGAGAAGACCTGTAAGTGGTTATGGTATTAATACTAATGGAGCTGAATGAACCCCAGATACAGAGAGAAGCTGTTTACTGCAACAAAAGAATAAAAAAGGTATAACTTTGCCTCTTCTCATATCCGAGAAGTTTCCGAGTTCTCCTTCCCCAGCCAAACCAAGAGTGAAAAGTTCAAAGATCCCATTTTCCTCCAATAAAAAATTGGACCAAAGAGGCAAATTACGATCACAATGCCATATATGCTTCTGCTACTTCATCAATTATCATTCACTTTCACCACACGACACCGTTAAATTATACGATATTACCAGTTTGTAGTCCAATTAGCTATTCGAGTTCAGGTCTAGACTCAACATAAAATTTTATAAAATCATGTGCTAGACAATCATGAAAGTAGCTAACAACAACTAAACAATATCATGCAACAGTCCACATCACAACACACATAGCAAATGAAAAAAGCATCATCTTTCAAATTAAGATACCTAGGACAACAGTAAAACCTTCCTTTGAAAGAGCATGAACACAAGCCTCCCCAAGCCCAGATGTAGCCTAAACTAACAACAAAAACCACCAATAACAAGAAACAAAATTATACCTTCACCGATAAGATTAGCACAAACCCAATTGATTAAAAAACGAAAAGAAATAAAATAGAAGAACATACCCCAGTAATGATACAAAGAGGTTTCTGTTTCTTCATGGCACCATAGGCGTGAGAACGAGGATAGGACGTTGTAGTACGAGAAAATAAGGTTTGAAGATACAGATGAACATAAGCCCCAATGAGAGAAAACGACCAAGAAGCTGCCATTATCCAAAAATCAACACGAAAGAAGAAACGAATACTCTCCGCTACATCTTCAATAACCCCCATCTTCTTGTTCTTCTTCGTTGAAATATTTTTAGAATGTGGGTTTAAGAGTGGTTGTTGATGCGTTGGTGCATATGCTATTTAATTGAGGACTGCATGCAATACAATCATGGATAGGACTAGACGTCGAAACGAAAACTTTCTTTTATCTATTTTTGGAATCGTGGGTATTTCCTCCTTTTGGTTTTAATCTCGATTTCAGCCCCACAGTGTTTGGCAACCTTGTCCCAAATGTGAAAATCGACAGGAGTAGACCGAAAGGAAAAAGTTAAAATGAAAATCAGTGAAAGTTAATTTATGATCCAAATTGAAGAAAATAAAAGGAAAATAGAGTTAATGTTTGATAAAAATATTACCATATTATTTTATAAAATGTTAATAAGAGGTAATTTTATAAGTGTATTTTTGTTTATGTGTAATACTTCCTTTCATTTCTATCCAACTTTAGAGTGAAAAAAGATTGACTTTCCTTCTACTTCTCTTTTCATCTCATTTCTCCCATAAAAAAAAACTTACTAAACCCATATACTTTATCCCATTTATCTTACCTTCTTTCCCTTCCATCCTACTTCCTCCAATCCGAACATGTTTGATAATGACTATTAAAAAAATAGTATTAATTTCACCAACGATATCAAAAAAATTTTTATTATAATAGAAACATACCTAAATTTTTTATTTTTTTACACTTACTTAAGTCTGATGATATTATAGTAGCAAAGAATATATATTAAAAAAATAACTTTTCCCTTTCATGTTAGTATAATATTTTCTTTTTTAATTATTTTCCCCTCTCTCTCCTACCATTCATTCTTCTTAAAAATAATAATAATAATCGAAACAAAGACCCCCACACTACACCAATATAGGGAAAGATTTTTTTTCCATCTCTTCCTCCTGTGAATGTTCTCTCTTGGCATCTCTCTCTCTAAACCCTCCATTCTCTCTCTGAAATCTTCGATCACACTACCTTTAACAAACACAACTTCTATCATCCAATCACCAAATCTACCACTCCACAACCAATGAACACCATTGAAGGCCCAATAGTAACGCCACCATAAAGATCACCACACTACGACCATTATTCAAACCACTGATCACCATCAACGAATTCAACCTAAAATGTAAATACCACCAAGACCAACCTAACTAACAACACCAAATCCACTTTGATACACAATCACTGACATTAGATCCTAACACTACCCACGTACTGTCTCATCACCACTAAGTTAAACCCACCACGAAGACCCACTTTGACCATCTACATCCAACTTGATATAGTCACACACACTTAACCTAAAATATCCTAAAAATGTTTTAAAATTAATAAATTAAGCAGGGTGGCAGTTTAGTAAATATTTAGACTTTAAGAAAGGCAATATAGTAATTTTAGTATCTGTTAAAGGATAAGTTGTTTGGCAAAAACGTTTTAACCATCATTCTGTTTTCTTTTATTGTTCAGGAAAAGAACGATACCCTTTTTCCTCAGCGTCCTTCCTTCAATATTGAAGAGATTCACCAAGATCCTTACAATAAGCTATCATCTCTCTCAATTCTTTTCATCATTTATAACAATCTAGACAGGGGAATAAGAACAAAACACGATTTTCTATTAATAGTCTATTGAAAAAGTGTAACCCCAATCCGTGAAAGTCCTAGGAGAGGATTTCAAGAAGAAAGTGATTGTTGCGAAGTGGATATTGGGGAATTTACAAGAAATTCAAAACAAAGTTAATAGGTAACATAGTCCTTATGCTTCTTGTTTTGATCTTGAATGTTCAATGAAGTATAGGAAGGTTGTAAATCCCCAAAAATTTTCATAATTCTTAGAAAATAGTCCTAAAAGTCTAAATATCAAAATTTAAATTCCGAGAATCAATCCGAAAAAAAAAAAAACCAAATTCTAAACCGAGTCAAAATACTGAAAAAGAAACCCTAAAAATCGAATCAAGTTAAAACTTAATTCCAAATAAGATAAAGAACGAGCTTTCTGGATCTTGAGAAAACGAGAACCCTTGAAACAAAATATGAAGTCCAACTACCGATTTAATCAACGTTTGTACATCAATCAAATCACCTCCTAACACGCAAATCAGGACAATATATCCAAATAACAATCAACGACAAAATCTTAAAAACCCTCAATAAATTTCAGAATCAGAAATTTTAATTTTTGCCAAAAGTCAAACTGAGTCAACTTATAACCCTAGACTCGGTTAAACGATCCCGAGAACTAAAAACTATTAAATAATCACAAATAAAATAAGGTAAACCATAGACGTCCAGCTTAAAATATAAAACGATCAAAACTCAAAAATTATACGATCTTACGAATAACTCAGTAAAATCGGAAGTCAAAACGGAACCCTAAAGGTCAACAAGCCTATAACGAACCCTAGTGTTTAAGATTCGGCAATCCCGCATTTTCAAACCCTAGAAAACGAAATTAAGCCAATAGCTTAAAATAGTTCGTAATAATATAGGGTAACATAAAAATATCAAATTCGCGAATTTCGAGTGTCCTTCAGACTCAAACGGGGACAGTTCTCGAAAAGCGTGTCCTGGAGCTCGAAATATTAAAAATATTCCGTTTATACCTATAGACTCGTAAAAATATAAGGATTCCAAAAATATCAGTTTTGAAATTTTTCGGTAGCTAAAAATTACAGATATCGCATTATTACGCGTATTTTTATTACTACCGGTACCTTAATTGTCTAGTCTACTATTCATAGTACTTTCTACTATTCATTATTATTTCACTATCTCTACTTTTTCTTACACCTATTTCTTACACCTACATACCTATTTTCTTACTTTTTATATTTCCAATACAACTTTAATCAAATCATACCTTACATATTAATTATTTTCTTACAAATATCACTCAAAAATCAACTCAGTCTCTCTCCCAATACCCATGGCCGCGCTACACCCTCTCATTCTCCCTCAATTATTTTTCTTTTTCAATTTATTTTATTACATCTAAAATTCACTTCAAAAATTCTATAAATACCCCTTTCTCTTTCATTCTTTCACACAATTCTTTACACTATCAAAACTCTCTCAAATTCACTACATAAAGTCTCTCTACGACATTTTTCTATACCAAAACTCTCTTTCACTAAATATCCACAAAAATTTCTCTTTATGCAACACAACTACCATCTCTCCATAACCACATAACCATACATTCACTACCATCTTCATACCACACAAATACCTTAGGTAAAAATTTCTTTCAACCATTTATCTATTCATGTCATGTAACTTAGTATGACTATGGTGTTGTTTTGAAACTCACCTGAGTAGTAAAAGCAACAACATGTTCATGTTTTGTTCTTGTACATAAGCATTCTATTTTATTATGTTGTTTGCTTCTAATCGAACTTATATTATGTATATTATGTATATATATTTATTTAGAGCATATAAACTCATTTGTTATTTATTTACCTTCAAGTTAAGCAATTTATTTATTTTATGCAATTATTAAGACTAGTATTTCTAGTCTTAGACTTGCCCATATCAAGTCAAAACAATCTTTTATTTATTTATTTTCTTTAATCTTTCGGGACTAGTCCATTCTTAGTCCCAGGATGCCTTGATAAAGCTAAGGCTCCAATACTTGATCGGGATTCCTTGATGAAGCTAAGGTTCCCAATGCTTGATATTTTATTTTCTTGCTCATTATTTATTTATAGTATTTTCTTATGTTCCTATTAATTTATATGCTCATAATACTTGCAATTACATAATGTTAATGTCTCAACTAATCTAAAAATAGAATTTTACTTTACTAAATAAACTCAAAGCTAGAATTTCGATTAAGTGATTTATCACAAAATCATGAAGTTACTATCAACAACCTAGAAATAGAGTAATACAAGTTTCCTCAAGTTTTCTTAAATAACAAAGATAGTTTTACCAAGAAAACATAAGAAATAAATATTTTCTTTGTATTTTATGGTAATATAAGTTTTAAGAAAAAATTAAATCGTTGATATTAAAAATTTAGGACTTAAACTCTTTTGTAAACTAAGAAACAAACTAGTTTTCAAAGTTAATATAAATCAACTCATAAAGTTATGAACCCACTTAGGAAAAGTAATGATTTTAAAAAAAAAAAATTCTAAAAGAAAGAACTTATTTTCAAAAGAATATAAATAAAGTAAGATTAACAATAATGGATTTTATCAATAAAGATGATTCCTTTCAAAAGAAATGAAAGAACAAGTTTTAGAAAATAAAAGCTTATATTTTAGAAATGAATCTAAGAAGACAAGACTCATTTTCTTAAACCATCCTAAATACAAAATTATGAAAAGGTTTTCATCAACTTAATATAATTGTGATAAATTTGATTTTTTTAAAGTAAAACTTATGGAAAACTAAGGTTACAAGAAAATTTATTTTTCCTTAGAAAAAGAATGAATAAAATAAAATAAAATAAGAATATATTCATTTATAACAACCTAGGAAAATATAAAGTTTCTTTAAAATACTTGAAAAGAAATTTTCAAAGTTAAAGTTTAAATGAATTTATGAAATAAATTGTTGAGACACTACCATTAGGATTTTTGCATATAAAGTGAGCTTACCTATATATTCAAAGTGTTTATCAACTATATATTATATACATATATTGTTACAAAAGGATTTTCTTTAAAAAATGAAGTTGAGTTAGAAAACGGATTTGTAAAAGTTTGGCAATTTTAGTTTTAAATCTGTACCCAACGTTTTCGGAACCCAAATGACCTTATATGACAAAGATAAACTTAGAAATGGATAGATCTTTTCGAATAGATAGAAAATGGTATATCATATGCGGAATTCCTAGTTAAAATGAGCAAAGTTATGGCCATTTTAAGTTGGAATTTCCTCTTATACGATTTTACTGCGATTTTAAGAAAAGTTTAGAATATCCAAGAATAGAAATTCCATGAAAGACTTATCCCGGGTATTTCTTTTGTCTAGGTGACGAAGGATACGAGAATACCCTATCCAAGGATTTCTACGACTAAGAAGATAGCGAAATGGACGAGTGAGTTATTCCTTCTAATTTCGTTACCTTGCTTATGCTTGTAAAGTAATGGCATTAGTATATTAAGAAAAGATAAAAATAGATATATTTGGGGAATTTGGGATTATGTATATGTGATTCTATGTTTATGTATGAAATGAGAACTAAGAATACGCAACTTCGAACTGCTTGTTTAAATAATTTTGTATGACTGTTTATTATTTGTTAAATTGACCGATCGCCTCCAATAAACCTTAATAAGGTTGGGCTTAAGAAAACTAAAACGCTTACGCATAGCATCCATCGAGTCACATCTATTTCGGAAGGCTACTACTCCTACGCGTAGAGTTGGATTGGCTGTGATCGTGCGGTGCCATGGGCCATGTTCCTTCCTGGAGAATCCAAATTGCTCGGGGAAAGCGACTCTAGGTTCGGAGCCGAGCCAATCGAACGCTGTGGATGAGGACCTGGGGACTGGCAGTAGAAGGTCGAGGACCTTCAACCCCGATTCCCTAACCTTTGATACGGAGGGTAAATCCATTTTATATATGGTTTCCAGATAACTGTATATATTTGCGTAATCACGTGGTTGTTGCATTGTATGCATAGCATATGTGTGATTAGATAAATAAACTTGTTTGAAAATGTGGTGCGACTGAAAAGGAATATCTTACTAAGCTAGTTGTAGCTTATACCCCTATAGATTTTGATGAAACAGGTATACCCGTGGCTTAAATTGAGGATCATGACATTGAGGAAGCCATGAAAGGATGGTTAAGCTTCTATGAAGGAAATAGATTCATAAGATAAGTAAATTTTGTAAGGTTCTTTATATATAATGACTTATATGATTAGTGATGTATATTTATTTGAAGATAATAAATGGACATGCCCCTAAGAATTGCAATGCAATATGTTTATGTTTTATGATAAGTATTTACTTTGCTTTGTTACTTATTTATTATTAATATAAATTGCGCTACTCCGATACGTTCCCTTGGTTGTGATGTACGCCTTGTACATGATATGGAAGCCTTTGTGTGACTAAGGTAGTCATTCCTAGGCTTTAGTATTGTGTACGACGAACTGCCACGTTTAGGGTACCCCTCGGGCGTGACAAAGGTAGTGTGTTTTAAAATGGTTATAGGGGTTAAAAACATGATTAGGGATGTGCTAGAGTGATGGAAATGGTCTTAGAAGGGTTTCAACGAATGACAATATGGAAATAAGACAAAAATTTCAAATAGGGCATTTTCCAAAAGCAAACGCCATATACACGGCTCGTGTTTCAAGCCGTGTACATTTCTCTGAGTTAAATTACATTTTTCCCAAATCAGCACTACTAGTACACGGCTGCACGTATCCAAGCATGTTTCTCTTTGTGCTTCAACAAATAAAAGAACGCTTAAAAAACATGATGTGTACATGATACTGTGTTCCCAGTCGTGTTCTTCTTGGTGCTTAAATTTCTATGTTTGGAAAAGAACACGAGGAGATACATTAAGTCATGTACCTCCCCGTGTATCTTTTTATGACTTATTTTCTCCACCTAAGTGATCCCTGACCCTATGCCTCTTTGTATACTAGTTAATACATATTATGACACCTTGAGAATCATTCTTCTGGCCAAAACATGACTATATTTGTTAAATCTTATTCTTTTTTTTTTTTTTAACAAACTAAGAATATTTGAAGGTTTTGGGATCTAAGTTATAATAGTAGAGAATTAGGAGTGATACTAGTGTAACGAGAGTTTAAGCAAGACAGATGTAAGAACTGAACAATTTAATTGTGTATAAACTAAGTAATGGGTATTAGATAGGAACAGAACTACTTCTAAGTACGTGCATTACTTTGTTTGTTGCTTGCGCTTGTTAGATTAGAACACAGATTGACTAATTGAATACCAGACTATTAAGTTTGAGTGTTGCATGTGCTTAGCAGTGGTTAGTGGACCGGGAGTACGAGTGATACTAATGCAACATTCCTATGATCCTTATATGACGTTGTCCCTAGTAGAGTTGCACCTAAGTTATAGGTAGATTTAGGATTTGACTCATGGACTATTGGATGTTAAGGAGTACCCAACATCATATATATAGATATATATTGTATATATAAGTGTGTTATCAAGATATTGCATTATTCCAGTGTTGATTGTAAGGCTTAAAATCAAAAGATAATAATTGGAATGTTTGCTACATTGGAATGTGAATTGTGAAAAGACACTTGAAAAACTCAAAAGAGGGGATGAATTGAGTGTTTGACATAAACTGCTCAAACGATAAGTGCTCGTTCACTTCACTATAATTGTAATTCCATTACAGTCTTAGGCCATATGAATAACTCTTATAGCGTTTAATTTACAGAATAGCGATTCCACAATGAGTCTCTATTACATAAAATTGAATAGTTATTTTTTATTCAAACATATGAGTACCAATTCAATGTTGGAACTATCTTTTTTTTTTTTTCAAAATACCACATTTAAATAAAAAGTAATAAAGAAAAATTTTATTACAGCTTTATTCTATTCCTCCATAATAAGAATTGCATTAAACCTTTTCATTCAACGAAGTAAACAAGCGGTATATTCTTGTGCAATAGATCAATTTAAACTTTGATAATAATAGATATGGTAGTAACAAAGTACTATAAGGAAAATTAAAGAGGTAGGAAAAGAAGATTGAAGCCCATGTATAAAGTGGAGTTCGATCGGCTTCCTAATCTCCACAATTACCTAAATCGCCTCCAACAAAGAATTTCACATACTTTATTAATTCAAAAACACATAAGCTTAACTAGAGTAGTACAACAATTACAACTCTCAAGAAATAAATTATTTTCTCTCTGTTATAGTGCTATCTTATAGTTAATAAAAATAAGAACAAATCATTAATTTACTTTTCTTTCTTTTTATAGATTTTGCAAAGTAATGAACAAGAGTACAAAAAATAATGAGAGGATTTTCTGATTTGTTTGTTCATAAATAAAACTCTTAAAAAAATTTAATCTCCTAAGGGACGTGGATTTATAGATTTCAAAAATTTTGTCCATCAAAGATAATGTCTAACAGACGACAAATATTAAATGCGAGTAACAATCATTTTATAAACACACCAGCTTGCTGGTATATCCTTCAACCAGCTCACTCGTTATGAAGATTGAATATGCTTTAAAAAAAAGAGTCGCGCCTTGAATCTTGTCGCACCTTTGATTTAAACTTATCACGTCTTGAATTTACGTCGATCAGATTGTGTATTTGAACTCGTCTCCTTATTTGAACTTGACGCGCCCCAATGAAAGGACCAATCGAGCCTTCAAAGAAAGCGTGATCAAGGCTGGAACATGTTGATTTTGCACCTATATTGTACTTTCTTACTGGTCCATTTTGCATCTCAATTTGCAAAGAACACACACAACACGTCTATATATTCTAGCATGTTATTCATCCAATTGTTTAACTAATTAAGTATAGTCTACACAATTGAGTAGTTAATTATGCAACTAATTTCCTCATCAAAATTCACGCTGAGTACACTAGTTTAACAATCTTCCACTTTTTGATGAATACAATCATGCACAATTAATTCTTTATCAATTTAACACTCTCCCTCAATTAAGCATTTGGATTTCAAAAGAATTTTTTTAACTTGATTAAAAAACTTAGTGCTTAACTCTATGGAAATCTCAAGTTATACTTAATTTCCAAAACTTTACACATATGTACACAAATATATTAATTTTGCACAACATTCCTCCCCCTATGGACTCATAAAAAAAGGCAAAGTCAAAACATGCCAAGCAAAGAGATGTACACAAGCAACATGCACGATCTAAAAGATGTTTTAAACATGTTTGAACATCACAAACTCATGGAAATCCACATATTACAAATTTATGCAAGCTTATGTCAATAATTGCATGATATGTTTCTCAAGGGTGCATAAATTTATCTTAAAAGCTTTTCAAACATTTTCAATGATTCAAATAAGTCTGAAAAGCAACATTAAGCATGCTTAAAACATTTTTTAGGCATCAAAAACATGAAAAACCATTTTCATGCATTCAAAATGAAGTTTTAATAAAAATTTAGCTTGAAACATGCAAAACAACATATCATCAAAGATTCATATTTAAGACCACTCAATGCTTCATGCAAGTTGAAAAATGTATATTAAGCATGTTGGAAGTAAACGAATTCACATAAGTTCACATATTGCAAATTTGTAGACATTTTAGTCATCAAAAGTGTGAATTTTCCTTAAATGTGTGGACAAATTTGTTCGAAAGCATCTTTATTCAAATTTAAACTTGTATACAAGTTTGTTTAAGTCCATTAAGCATGACAAAAACATTATTTAGGCATAATAGTTCAATTTTATGCTTTTTAAACCCTGTTTTAGCTCATTTTTGGCCTACAGTATGCATAAAAGCATCTCAACATGTATTTTACCATTTAATAGCTTGTTTCATTCCAGGATCAAGTTCTAGATCAACTTGTCTCTATGATATTTAGTACTCATCTTGCTTGATCATGCTCAATTCTCTATGCAAAGTACAAAAATGATCATCGCTTAAAGGTTTTGTACAAATATCAGCAATTTGATTGTTTATATCAACAAATTCCAAGCTAATATCACTATTTAAAACATGATCTCTAATAAAAATGATGTCTAATTTCTATATGCTTAGTCCTTGAGTGTTGGATAGGATTTTTTTGTTAAATTTATAGTACTAGTGTTATCGTAACAAATTGGGACATATTCATATTTTAATCCATAATCTTGTAAAGTTCGTTTCATCTATAAAAACTTGTGCATAACAGCTACCAACAGCCACATGCTCAACTTTGGCAGTTGAAAGTGTAACTAAATTTTGCTTATTTAAGTGCTAAGATATTAGGGAGTTTCCAAGAAAGTGGCATGTGCCGCTTGTGCTTTTTTTTTTATCAACTCTGTGCCTAGCAAAGTCAGCATCAAAGTATCCAACTAGATTGAAAGAGGTAAACTTTGAATACTATAAGCCAATTTCAATAGTGCCTACGAGATTCTTAAGTATGCATTTTACTATACCCAAGTGTGATTCATTTGGGTAAGATTAAAATCATGCATATATGCATATCAAGAACATGATATTCGGTATTGAAGCTGCTAGATATAATAACCTACCTATTATGTCTCTATATAGCTTTTCACAAACACTTTTGCCATTTTCATCTTTATCAAGTTTTACACTTGTACTTATAAGTGTAAGTCTTATTTTACAATTATTCATTTTGAATCTTTTCAAAAGATATTTGGTATATTTAGATTGATTGATGAAAGTTCCATTTTTAGTTTGCTTTACTTGGAGATCTAGAAAATAATCGAGTTTTCTCATCATACTCGTTTCAAATTCATTTTTTAATGTACTCAACAAATTCATTTATAATACTTATGTTAGTAAATCCAAGCACAGTACCATCCACATAGATTTGCATAATCAATGTGTTAAACTTGTGATTTTTGATAAAAAGAGTTGTATCAAATTTTCCTTTAGAAAATCCTTTACTTAAGAGAAAGCTATTAAGCCTTTCATACCAAGCTCTAAGAGCTTGTTTGAGGCCATAAAGAATTTTGTTTGGTTTGTAAACATGATTAGGGAATTCATTATTTTCAAAACCCAGTGGTTACTCCACATAAACTTCTTCTTTTATGAAACCATTTAAGAAAACACTTCGACATGTTTGAAAAGGAGTAAAAATTTTTAATGCGACGAATGCTAAAAGCATTCCAATAGCTTCTAGTCTAGCAATAGGGATAAAAGTCTCAACAAAATCTTTGTCTTCTTTTTTATTATATCCTTTGGCTACAGGTTGAGATTTGTTCTTAATTACTATTCCAGCTTTATTGAGTTTTTTTTTTTTTTTCCATAACCCCTTTTGGTTCCAATAACTGGTCTGCTCCCAGGTCTTGGAATCAAGTTCAAACTTCATTGCTCGTGAATTGGTGTAATTCTTCTTGCATAGCTTATATCTAAAACTCATCTTTTAATGATTATTCTATATTTGAAGGCTCAGTTTGGTAAAGGGAGACTTGATTACTCATATTTTTTAGTAAATATCTTCTTTGTACCATATTTGAAGACTCACCTATTATTTGATCCTTTAGGCGTGATCTAGAATATTTTCATTCTTTAAAAAGATCATAGTTAATAGATTCATCCACAACATCCTTTTTATGTTCATTTCTTTCATTCATTTATCTATTGTCATTTTCAAGAAAAAACTTATCTAAATTGGCACCAACATATCCATATCATCACTTGAACATATATAAGCAAAGAATCATCAAAAGCAATATGAATAGATTCTTCCACAACCAATATTCTTTTATTAAAAACTCTATAAGCTTTACTAGTTAAAGAATAATCACGAAAAATGCCTTCATCACTTTTAGCATCAAACTTAGCCACTTGATCTTTTCCATGGTTCAACATGTAAAATTTAGTACCAAAATGATGAAAATAAGAGATGTTAGGTCATTTTCCTTTCCAAAGCTCATAGGGTTTTTCTTAAGAATTGGTCTTATGAAGACTCTATTAGATATATAGTAGCAGTGTTAACGGATTCAACGTGAAAGCATTTAGGTTGATTATTTTCACATAGCATTGTTCTAGTCATTTCAATTAAAGTTCTATTTTTCCTTTCAACTACACCATTTTGTTGTGGCATTCTAAGTATTGAAAAGGTATGATCAATTTCAGATTTACTACAAAAATCATCCATTTCATAATTGTCAAATTTGCCTCCATGATCACTTCGGACAAATACAATATTGAGACCTTTTTCAGTTTGGACTTTCTTGCAGTACATCTAAAAAACGCACTATTTGTTTTATCTTTAGATGCTAGGAAGAAAGTCTATGTATATCTAATGAAGTCGTCAGCATTAACCAAGGTATTATTTTGCTTCCCACACTTAGAGTTTGAGTAGGACTAAATAAGTCCATATGCAATAGCTCTAATGGCCTTAAAGAAGAAATAACATCTTTAGATTCAAAGGAAGCCTTAGTTTACTTTATTTGTTGATACACTTGACAAATATTTTGTCCTTTTGAAAATTTATTTTTAGTAATCCTTTGACAAGGTTCTTTTTAATAAGTTTTGAAATTATATCTATGTTAGCATGTCTTAATTTTTTGTTGCATAGCCAACTATTGTCATTTCAAGAGTAAAGACAAGTTTCATTTGATGATTTGAAATCATCTACATTAATTTTGCAAATATTTTTTTGTCTATACTCTTCAAAGTAAGCTTGATTATTGAACTCTTTCAATAGAATATTTATTGGCAAAAAAAATATTACTTTAGATCCATTATCACATAATTGGCTGACACTAAGTAAATTATACTTTAAACCATCAATTATAAGCATATTCTTAATAGTTAAATCTCTACTTACTAGAATGTTACCTTCACTAAGAACAGTTAACTTGTAATTGCCTCCGAAGGTGACATTCACTTGATCTTTCACAACCAAGGTTGTAAACTTGGATGCATCTTCGGTTATGTGTCTAGAGCAGCTACTGTCCAAGTACCATTTGTTGCTTTTATTTGAAGATTCCTACCAAACATGGGATTATTTCATTGGTACTCATTCGAATTTAGGTCCTTTTTGGTTAAGTGTACCAAGGATTTCTCTCTTAGGAACCTAAATTAGCTGACTTTTATGATTCAAATGCATGGTTCTTTTTATGGCACAATTGTGTGCAATATAACCAATTTTGCCACAATAGTTGTATGTCCTATGAGTGACTTTTACAAATCGAGTTTTATGGGATTTGCAGCTATTTTTTCTATTATAAAAAATTTCATATTTATTTGAATTACACCTTTAATTTCGAAGAAGTGCATTCAAGTTCTTTTTCCCTTTGTTGAACTTAGCTATGATTGCCTTTGAATCATCTAAACTAACTTTTAATATGATATATTCATTATTTAGTTCTTCTAGCTCCTTTAAGCATGCATTATCGCAATTATTGGTGTGATTATCACATTTTAAGGTCTTATTTTCTATATCTAACAAATTAACTTCAATTTTCAGTTCTTGTTTTCTTTACTTAATTTGTCATTTTAAAGTTTTAAATAATTATTTTCCTCATTTAAGTTTTCATTTTTATCATTTAATTTGTTATATTCTCTTTTTAACACATTCATCTCATTTCCTATACTTGACATCATTTCTATAAATACTTGATTTTTCTTTTGTAGTTTCACTACTTCTTTATAAAGGTTATTATACATGGTAGCTAATTCATCATAAGAAGAATAAGATATAGAATTTACCTCATTATCCAATGCCATGAAATACACATTTTCATCTGAGTCACTTGAGTCATCATCACTCCAAGTGGTGATGAGTGGCAACGAGAGCTTCCTTCCATGGATGCAAATATTAAGCATGGATTCTGAAGAAATAAAATGGAATTAACGAAGAATATTGCAATTGAAGCTCATAATCTTGTAAAAATACAAACAATAGGTTAAAATGGTTTTACTCAGAAAACTCAATATTTCTAAAGCAAAAAGAAATAATTCTTTTGCCTCAAAATTCTCTATCTATATCGCGTTAGGAAATCTACACTTTATTATAACATACTAATCGCATGACTATACACCTTTATTTATAGGCTCAAGCATAAAAATCATGACGATCTTATTTGATGACATGGCAGATCCTTTATAACAGGAATCGTTTTTTATTTCCACACACACATCGTAAATGCCAGCTCTTAAGGTCACTTGTCATGTGGTAGGTCAAGTGCTCGAATGTTGCATGAAAGTCAAGGTTGAACCTAAGCCGTGGCATTATGCTAAAACGCTTGAGTTTCTGTTCATTATTCAACTGAGGGGTAATTGAGTATGACGAATGCTCAAGACTTGAGCTCAACTCAAGTTGTACTTCTGAGCAAATGTCTTATCTTCATTCAACATTCGTAGCGAGTCAAATCCATGGCTTGATAGTGTGGTGCGATAGAAGCTGCTCTTCAAGTCCAGGGCTCGATCGCCTCAAAACATTCATCGAAGGTACAAGAAGGCTTGATTCAGGAAGCAACAGACCAATTTACCGTGTTCTGCCTTGATGTTTAGGCCTTGATAGCCACTTTTGCAGGGCTAAATTGAAAATTTGTCTTTGAGTTTTGCTGTTGTTTAGCTCCAAATCTGATTCAAAACACTTTAATTCTTCTTCCTTTGATCCTAGGAGTTGAAAAACAATATCTAAACATTAAAAACACTATATTCATAGAAATTTATCCAATAATGTATCAAATTTAGCCTAAATTTCTATGAAAAGAATAGACTAAAAAGAAGTTATTAGTATACTAGATTGTTGACCAGCATCCTCCCTTGTGGGAATATTACACTAAGTAAAATTCTGGGCATTTGATGTAGACGTCATCGGGTATTAATTGATTTGATGGCCAAGATGTCCACGTGTAATCTTGTTAAGTTGTTGGGAGAGAATATTTGCCACATTGCTAAGTTCTCCCCTGTCAATAGCATTGATGAGTCTTTGTGCATAAATCGTACTATTAGAGTGAACTGGGTGCACATGGGCATTTTTTTTTTTTTGTTGAATTCTTGATCTTGGTCAATCTCTTCGTTGGTGTGGCAATTTTTTTGTTTTTACCAATAGAAGAATAATTCTTCTTCTCGAAGGCATTAATAGCATTCGTTGGCTAATCCATGAATTTCTTGGCCTCCTCAAGACACTTGTTAAACTCTTCTTTACTATTGGTTGTCTTATCTTGGTTTTTGTGTTGTTGTTCTTTTTTGATGTTACCTGTGTCCTTCTGACTTCTCTCTCCCTCCTCAATCTATCTTCTTACCTCCTTTTTAGATTGTCTTTTCGTTGCCCTTTTTTTCTTTTTTCATTCCACACGAATCTAATCACCATAGGATCTATCTCCATCTAGTTTCTGTTCCTTAGATGTTCCATCCAAATTGTCGGTATTCTTTGATCCAGGAGATGCTAATGGATTTTTACCCTAACTAGTTGCCTTTTATTTCTAATATTAAGACTTCAAAGTTGGCTAGATTTGGACAAGTCGCTTTAAAATGCTTAACACATCCACAATTTCCGTAAAAGGATGGGAGACTTTCATATTGGACTTTTAGCTCTATCCCATCTACTACAATAGTGTGCACTAAAGGTATATTATAACTGACTTGTACACAAATTCTCACAAGTCTCCCTCGTTCCGCACCAATTGTGTGCATGTCAAATCTTAAAACTTTCTTTAGCATGTTTCCAATTTTCTTTAATGCCCAAGATTGATAACACTCTAAAGGGAGTCCATTAATTATTGCCCAGACTGCAATCGAATCAAAATTCTTTGTTGAGGATAAGAATTTAGGGGTCCATTGATGGATAGCTAGATATCGACCATTCATAAACCATGGTCCATCTCTTATTACCGACTCCTTATCTTCCATATGTTGGAAGTCTATTATGTAATAACCTATGCCCGCATTAATCAGTTGAAAGCCCTCTTTCCTTTCATAAAACCTTTAATTTTCTTGGAGCTTAACATAGTCAGGAAAATTTCCCATGGGTTTAATTATAATAGCCTTTGACCATGGTTCATGGAGTATTTTTTGTTCATGGTTGGAAAAAGTTATACAACCCACCTCGTTTTCTACTTCTCTAATCTCCGAGCCTTCACTATTGATCGATATCGTATCCTTAGCATCTACCATAAACACCTCCACATCTTCACCGTTATCCATATGTCTAGGTAGACTCATCTAGTTAGTAACAACTTACTTAAATCTTAGGCTTTCAAGTACAAAGATTGCTTGTCATCCACTTGACAGGTGTCCTTAAACTTGCTGGTGGGGAATCCTTTTTGAAGAATATGAATCTTGTTCTTTATTGATGCTCTTCCTCCGTATCCTTTGAGTTTTTTGGCTTCGCCATCACTCTTAGCTTGCTTCTATGTTCAAACATTCAAACAATATATAGGTAAATTACCAAAGTTAGCATAAATATTTTTCCAAAAATACTTGTCAACTACATAGAGCTTATATGGTTCCGTCGACAAGACTGTCCAGTCAACTATCTAACATTTAAAATAAATATTGTAATTAGAATATTAACTATTTTAATAATTCCATCATGGTTGGGTATTATGAGAACCGTTGGATAGTGACGGCACTGGTTTGATGGGACCATAGAATTTCCTCGAGTACATTGATACTTCATTATCTCTTCATTCTTTCAGAAGTTCTGATTTTTGTACCATTCCATATTCTAATTTATACTCATTCCTACTAAACATTTAGAGTCTTTGTTAAGACTTTCCCTTTAATTTGTATGTATTGCTATAAATTCTATCACAAGTTTTTTTTTAATTAATCTATCATTTTTTTTTTGTTAGTAGTCTATCCATTTAAGAAGACATCTTGTTTGAATCATATATATATATATATATATATAATGTGTTTTGTCATATTGTCATTATCTAATCATTAGGACTGCAAACGAGCCAAGCTATTCGCAAGCTACTCGAGTTCAGCTTGTTTCAGGCTCGGCTCGACTCGGTTCTTTTAGCTAAACGAGTCGAGCTTGAGCTCCAACTCAAGCTCGGGAGCCGAATCGCGAACAAACTCGTTATGAGCTTATGAGCAAAGCTCAAGAACAAGCTCGTTAAGGGCTCATGAGCCAAGCTCATGAACGGGCTCATTTAATATATATTTATATATTATTAATATAATAATATTAGTATATATTAATATAATATTATGTAAAATTATTTTTATTAATTTAATATTTTAAATATAATTAAAAATAAATATATATGTTAAAACGAGCTAGCTCAAGCTAGGCTCGTTTAGCTCGGGCTCGGGCCTGAGCTTGCATATTCCAGGCTCATTAAAAGCCCGATTCAGCTCGAGCTCGTTAAAAAATAAGCGAACTGAGCTTAAGCCGGCAAAAGCTCCGCTCGGCTTGGCTTAGGTTGGCTCGGCTCTGCTTGTTTTCATCCCTACTCATCATTGTTTTCTAGAAGTTTTGACTTCTGTAGCATTACATATTCTAGTCTATACTCATTACTTACCGACTTTGAATAGAGAAGGTTTTTTCTATATAAATTTTTTATTAAACTCTTTGTAATCTCTTTTTTCTATTATTTGATCTTCATGTGGTTTTTTAAATAGATCTCATTTACACAATATCAATTGTATATGTACATATATTGTTATATATATTGTAGTTCCATTCTTGTTACAATACTTCTTTACTAAAGTGTTTTTATTTGTGGCTAACAGTTTTGCAACCTGATAGTATCTTTTTCAGTTTTTTAAGTGAGATGTATCATATTCGATTTCTTTCTTCCCCTGTAATGGTGGAAGAAAAAAAGTGTTTTTTTTTTTTTTTTTTTGTGGAAATTGGTCTAATTACAGCTAGTAGGTACACACAATCTTCAAATCTACTTAAAAAATGAAAAAAAATCCCTTATTTATATATAAATAAATTTTATCTCTGTTATTCGAAGATTTCATTTTCCAGAAGAAAATATAGAAAAAAACAAAAAAGGATTATTAGGAAATCTAAAATTTAATTTGGGAGTTTTATATGATAAATACATAAGGTTTAATAGGGAGTCTCTAATTCAAGATATATGGTTTTCCAAAACTCTCTCTCTCTCTCTCTCTCTCTCTTTTATGTGAAGGAAACTAGATATTGTAGAATTATATTAAATATTTGATTGTACATTTTGTAGGGGTTGCTCTTCCACCTTCTATATTAGGTTCTTTAACATTAATGCATGGGTGAAAAAAAAAATGTAGAATCACCATATGTATTATGTGCACCCTTATTCATATCTAGTTACCACCGGTGAATAGAATAAGGTTAGAAATGAATAATAATTCATTATTTTATGGTTAGGAGTATTTTCGAAACAAAACATGTTTTTTATTAAGAATAACCATTTCTTTAGTAAAGGAAGGAATGTGAATTTCTTATCTATTCTGTATTATATCGAATAGACATTCTTTTGATAAATTTTTTTATAAACGAAACGAATAAATAGATATCTCATGTTAGACAAAAAAAAAAAAAGAATAGACATTTCATGGTAATAAAGCTGAAGTATTGATTCCATTGCGTTGAACCAAACATATTGTGAGTATAATATACAACTTTCACTTTTTGAGTATCTCATGTGGAATGTGGTAGTTAAGCTAAGATTATTGCAACTTATTTTATCTTAATTGTTTATTTGTTTTTTTTTTCAATATTAAAATTTCCTTAATTCTCAACTAATGATTAGTGTTAAGTTAAAAAAAAAATTATACGGATCATATTAAAGGAAGTAAAACCAAAATTTGACAATTAAAAAAAATGAAAGGGTTGAATGTGATATGAAAATTTTATTTTCTTTAATCCGTATAATTAACCGTAAATTTTTTATGGAGGTATGGGGGGAAAAAGTTAAAAAGGAAATGAATGTGTATTTTCACAATGCTTTCCATATGGTTTGGTATTGATATAGTATGGACCTGAGTATGTCCTTGTGTGAGTATGATTTCGGATGCAACGATCATGAGCGTATCACGTGACTATCGTGCTACACGTGATCTAAGGAAACAACACGTATAAGGATGATGAGGAAAGAATCGTGTAGGGAGGAGGAGTAGGTAGTCTCAATAGGCTCTAACACATGCGTGACATGTGAGGGAGCTAAAGAGCATCAACCTCACTAAGTATTATGAATTCGTATATGTTCTTGAGTAAATCAAGTGTTTGATTCACCAGGGCGGAAATCCGACAGCACGACGACGTTTGTCCAAGATTTCACCTATCCAAATGAGGTAAGGACTAAGGGTATTTATAGATAATTTAGCTGTCGATATCGTCTGTCAGATGAGACAGACGACCCATGGCTAAGATGAGTCCTTCTCAAAGTGGATATGGATATGGGCTCTCTTGTGGACCTAGGCCCAATTTGAGAAAGGTCGTAATTGGGCAGGCCAATTCCAACGCACGCTGCTCTAAGCCTACCATGTCAATTCTCCCATGATCATCCTAAAGAGTTGAGCCTAACTCTCTAAGCCCTGCTACTTTAACTTGGAAAGTTAAATCCAAATAATTAATCAAGCTTAAAGCCTTTATAATGATATCCATTCGTTTACAGTCCTAAAAAGACTTCTGGAGTTCCAAGGATTCCCCTAGGTGAAAGAAATTAACTGTAAGTAACTAAGTAAGGGACTTCAGTAGGGAATTATTTCCGTGGTTTGCCTAGAGGAAACTTTGGAAACAACACATAAAGGATAATTCCCAATGATGAAGGACATGAGGGGGATAGTAACGGTAAAATACAACATAATTAGATGCTTATACTACTCCATATCCATCCAAATAAAACTAAAATGCTAATATAATTTTTACATGTATAATAATTATCATTTGTAATTATACATTATACATTCTATACAACAGTCGCTAATGTGAAGAGTCAAACTCCGTACCTTAAGAATGAGGACTTAAACTGGATGCCACTAGGTTATAAGGCCATTGGCATATTATAAATAGTTCGCACTATTAAATAATGGTGTGATTCAATTTAGATTTAAATTAAATCAAAATTCTTTAAAAAAAACTTCATACTGATTTTTTTGAGTAAATTATATCAGAATGTTACAACATTTGAAGGTAGATTCATTTTTTTTTTTTGCCACTAAAGGTAAATTCACATAGTCATAACGTTTTGACTGTTCACTCATAATGTTTAGAAAAGCATGTCAATTGAAGTTGCCATTATTTGCCACATTGTGACACGTGTTAATGATGACCTTAATTGACCAATTTTCCTAAACTTTGTGACCTCAAATAAACCACTCGAAACATTACGATCTTCTGATGTGATTTGCTTTAATTTTTTATATTTGTATGGATATTCAAATATTTAAATTACTTTACAAAGTCCAAATTACAAATCATAACAAAACAATTTATCAATCCATCACATTTATAATACATAGTCTCCCTCCATAATAATTATTTAGTCATTAAATAGTCATCTACTAACAAAGTTTATTCATAAACTAATACATAGTAAGTCGTAGTCTATAATTCTTCGCAAAACTATCCACTTAATCTGATAAATTTGGCAAAAAGAAAGCTATCCACTAACAAAAGTCATATATGAATAAAAGTAATATGCTAATAAAATGCTTAAACAATAAATACATAAATAAGAGTCGTAACTAAATCAATTAATTTCATCAAATAATAATAAATCGTAAAAATAAATAATAGAACATATATAACATTAAATCAATCATTATAAGAAGATTTATAGTTATAAGTAAAATATTATCATATTTTTCTAAAACAATTTGATTTGGTTTTACTTATCTGTTTAATTTACCTTCTTCTTTTTTGCCGTTGTTTGATTTACCCCTTCAATTGAGAATTTTCTAAAATAAAATTATTTAAAATACCACATTTTCAAATTGGTTCAATTTGATATACAAATTAGAGGATAATGGTAAGCCAAGTGCCTATATTTTCAATTTTTTGCAATTTGGTGCATGTAATTTGAAAGTATATGTGATTCAGTACCCTTTTTAAAAAAATATTCAATAGACGTTTATTTTGATGATATGATAATAGTAAGCTTATTGCTGTATTTTTAATTTATGATAATTATTTGTTAGTTTAGTACCTCATCTTTAGATTTTAACAATGTTTACTTAAGTGTCCGTCATTACCATGTCATCAAAATGAATTTCCATCAAATGACTGTATAATACCCCCTCAAATATAGATGTCGAACTCTAATCACAAAGGTGCCTTTTCGATGTAATGGCTTGGAGTTTGTCAAAATTCCAAAGTTAAGCGTACTCTGGGAAGAGCAATCTCAAGATGAGTGACCCCCTGGGAAGTACTGGCACAAAAAGGATAAAACCGTGCGGTATGTGGCCAAAGCGGATAATACCTAGATGGGTAGAGTTCTAAGTTGTTACATAGTACCTCTGGTGTCTTGGTTATGTCTGAAGATGCACTGGGACGACCAATGTACTTGGTATCACGATCCCTACCCAGGGTGGCCTCAGGGCCTAGATGTCACGATCCTAAGCTTTTCGCTAGCACAATGAAACCGTGCAGTGCTTATGATCCTACCTTAGTAGTAGTAAGTAAGCCTAACGCAACAACATTCGGTTAACAATCGGTCTTAATATTTGTAAGCAACATATGTAGGCAACAGTAAATAACCAACAATAAGTAAAAAGGGACATGGACACGAATCTATTTGAAAATGTATTACACTTTATTAATATTTCATGTACAGGCAACAGTAAAGTGTGTGGGGGGGTTTATGTAGACTGGGATGTCATTGACTGTGGGCAGTCAACTGGTGAGTAAGAGCTTCTATCCAGAAGAGTACTCACATCCCTACAAAGAGCTTTATTAGCTTTTGTGGTTCCGGCAGGAGGAGACATTAAAATTGGTGAGGAGGCAACACAAAAAATAAAATAAGTAAATAAAATATTTACAATAATCCCCCCATATACTCCTAATATACAAGAGATCGTCACACCCTCCCCCACTTAATCTATTGATGTCATTGGCAAGGTGTGCTGGAGCTTGACCTTGATTCTTGAATCTTCCTTGCTTTAACCGCTTTCCTCTCAGCTTAAGGCATAAGATCTTCTTCTATCTCCCAGCTGTTGTCTTCTTCTCCACAATCTTTCCACTTCACTAAGTATTCAGTATGTACTGCTCCAGTGGTTGGATCTTTGACGCTTCGTTAAGCAAAAATGTCTTTGATGGCTTCTCTGACGTTGAAGTTGAACTTGATATTCGGCCGCTTTAACTCATTGTGCTTTGGGTCTTCCATGTCAGGGTAGTATGACTTCAAAACACTTACATGAAAGACATGATGGAATTTCAACCATTTAGGTGACTCCACTTTGTAGGCGGCTTTTCCAATCTTGGTAATGATGGGAACTGAACTAACATACTTCGGCATAAGTCTTTTGTCTTTATGCTTTAACGGCCTGATCTGGTCTAAAAAAGGCCTGATGAGGACTTGATCTCCAACATTAAATTCACTGGGTCTATGCTTCTCATCTGCCCATTTCTTCATGCATCTGGAAGCTTTTTCTAGACAGGCCTTGGCAACTTCAGATTTCTGCTTCCAATCTTTTGCAAACATATAAGCCTTTGGGCATTTTCCAGTATACAGTGTTGCCATTGTGTGGGGCAACAGTGGTTGCTGACCCATAACAATTTCCATAGGACTCATGTTGGAGGAAGAGCTCCGCTGGATGTTGAAACAGAATTGGGCAATATCTAGCATATCCACCCAATTTGTTTAGTTGGCACCAACAAAGTGTCGTAAATACTTTTCCAGCATCTCATTAAACCGCTCTGTCTGTCCGTCACTCTGAGGATAGTCGCTGGAGGACATACTAAGTTCGGACCCTAAAATGCTGAACAATTCTGTCCAAAACTTCCCTGTGAATTTGGCATCCCAATCATTCATAATGTTTTGAGGCATACCCCAAAACTTCACAACATGCTTGAAGAAAAGCTGGATAGTCTCTGTAGCATTCGAACTTTTCGTGGTTTGAATGAAGGTTGCATTCTTTAAAAATCTATCTACCATTATCAAGATGGACGCCCTCTTTACGCAGGCAAGTGATGAAATCCATGGAGACACTATCCCATAGGTGAAAAGGCACTGGAAGGTGTTCCAACAACCCTGCAGGTTTCTGCCTCTCGATCTTGTCCTGCTGACAAGTTAAGCACGTTCTGATGTAGTTCATCACATCGTCCTTCATATCCGGCTAGCAATAACCCTGCTTCAGCAAGCTCATCATCCTCTGCCATCCAGGATAATCAGCCCACAATGTATCATGGCACTCCCTCATGAGCGCCTTCCTCAAGTTCCCTGCCTTGGGAACATACATGCATCGACCTTTGGTGCATATCAAATCACCTTCAACTCAAAATCTGCGAGTCTTACCCTCATCAATTAACTGCTTCAAGTGCTTGGGCAGCAAGTCTTGGCCTAAGTGTTCTTTTATCTGTTCTCGGATAGTACTGGCAACTTGACTGGCAGACTGTTGGGCTATCTCGGCCAAATCTGCTCTTCTACTCAAAGCATCTGCCACCAGATTGTATGCCCACTGCAATACACAATCTCTATATCAAACTCTGCAAGGAATTCCTGCCATCTCACCTGCTTGGCTGACAGTTTCGATTGAGTAAGGATATGGCCGCAGCAGAATTATCAGTTCTCATAAGGAACTTCGACCCTAATAAGTAATGCTTCAACGTCCTGAGGCAGTGCACAATAGCTGGCAGCTCCTTCTCCTGTGCTAAGTGTCTACGCTCAGCGGGGTTCAGCTTCCGACTCTTGTATGCCATTGGATGGACCTCCTGGATCAATACCCCGCCTAAGGCGATATCAGAGGCATCCGTGTGGACTTCAAAAGGTTTGGAGATGTCAGGTAGGGTGAGGACCGGCTACTTTATCACACCCTGCTTCAACTCTTCGAAGGCAGCTTGACACTCCTCATTCTAAGACCATACTCGGTCTTTCTTCAAAAGATCTGTAAGGGGAGCAACCCTCTTAGAATACCCCTCTACAAACTGCCGGTAATAATTGGCAAGTCCAAGAAACGAGCGTAACTCGGTGACACTTCTTAGAATAGGCTACTCTTGAATAACATCTACCTTGGCCCCATCCATCCTGATCCACCCTTCTTCAATCACATGCCTAAGAAAGTTGATGCATTTCTGGGCAAAGGCACATTTTTCATGCTTCACGTACAAATGGTTTTCCCTCAACTTCTGAAATACCATTTGCAAGTGTTTCACATGGTCTTGCTGTACACAACAATGTCGTCTAGATAGACAACAACAAATTTATCCAAATAATCATGAAAAACATTATTCATTAAAGTACAAAAAGTTGCAAAAGCATTAGTGAGACCAAATGGCATCACCAGGAATTCATAAGCCCTATAGCGGGTTACACAAGGAGTTTTGGGTTCATCTCCCTTAGCAATACGGACTTGATGATAGCCTGAGCGAAGACCTAATTTTGTGAAATATTTGGCACCATTTAGTTGATCAAACAAATCAGCAATAAGAGGAATGAGATAATGATTTCTCACTATAAGTTTGTTGAGAGCCCGATAATCAAGACACAATCACAAACTCCCATAATGCTTCTCAATCTTATGATCCACGGGCCTTCTTGGACGTAACTCCTTCGGGAGCTTATCAGGCATAATGGAACCATACTCCTTCAGGACACTTCGAATTACCCTCGGAATCTCAGCATTCCCTCCATTCTCCTTCTCTGTCAAGATAGTAAGGAATGTTGGCTCCTAGTGCTAGTGCTGGAGCCCTCGCTTCAATTGGAGTGCTGAAAGCATCATTACCTCAATGTTCTTACCACTGCTACTCCCACTACTAGCTTTCCTCCTCTGAACGGGCACATAACATGGCTTTTTACCCATAAACACTAGCCAATCAGTTGCTGGCAAGGAAGCAATTTGAGCACTTCTCAGAAATTCTATCCCTAGGACTATTCTGAAGTCATCTAAAGAGACAACAGTGAAGTTGAAATTCCTGTTCCAATCTCCAACCTTCACCTTCACCCTCTTTGCAACCCCCTGAATCGGATAGACCTTGGAGTTTACAGCTTTAATTTGGCTAGAATCATCAGACAACACTAGCCTCAATCTCTGTGCTTCGGGCACATCAATGAAATTGTGTGTGGCTCCCGAATCAATCATTGCATTGGCAATCTTACCGTTGATGTGCAACTGAACAAACATCAGTTCATTGTCAATCTTGGCTTTGCTAGGCTCTGCGGAGGCCTTCCCAACTGCTGACAATATGTGTAAAGCTCCCATTCTAGGCTGCTCTTCACAATCTTCTTCAGACTCCTTATTCGGACAAGCACCTTCACCTTCTTCGTTAGGGCATTGAGTGCAGCCTTAGTTGGATATTTTGCTACTCTATGAGGTCTGTTACACATGAAACAAGCAAGTGTTGGCTTCTTTCCACTGCTTGATGCACCATTTTTCCCTATCTGTCGAGAGCCATAAAATTTCTTTTGGCCCCTTCCATTATCGTGGTTGTCAGAACTTGAGGCTCCCCCACTCTTGGGTTTGCTCGACTTGCTAGACTTTCCACCATCGTGTCTTGATGACATACCCTTCCCTCTGGAATCATTGGTGTAGTCTGTCAAGCGCCCAACGACTGTTTGCACTTGAGTTAAATTTTTTACTCGTTGCTTCTGTAACTCATTCCTGGCATATGGTTTTAATCCCTTCAGGACATAGAACGACTTATCATCTTCACTCATACTCTTGATATCAAGCATAAATGCCGAAAAATCTCCGACATACTGCCGGATGTCATCGCCATGGAGAAGCTCACGTAGCTTCTTCCTGGCATTATACTCAATATTCTCAGGGAAGAATTGAGTTGCAACTCAACTGTGCCCATGTATCTATATGTGCCGTACCATACTGGATCTGTTCATATTTGGTGTGCCACCATAGCTTGGCATCACCTATTAGGAACATAGTAGCTATGGAGACCTTTGTGCCTTCATCAGTATGTCTCATAGCTGTGAAATACTGTTCCATGTCGAAGATAAAGTTCTCTAACATTTTGACATCCTTCATGCCAGCAAATGGTTTTGGCTCAGGCACTTTAGGTTGATTAGCAGGAGCTTGAACATGAGTTTGGGCGGGAGCATTTGCAACAGCTTGCGTCAACAATGCGACTTGCTGCCTCAACTTTTCCACTGTCTCTACAGTGGCATATCTCACCAACCCATTTCTCAGTACTTCAACAACTACTTGAGATTCCTCCCGAATAGTGGCAATAGCAACCCCGAATTCTTCAGCCATCTCACCAACCCTCGTGGTGATTTCTTCACTTGATGTCTCAATATTAGTCATCCTCTTATTAAGCGGTAGTAAGGTGTTAAGATGCCGAGAAACATCCGCTACCTGCACATCCAAAGCATTTAGTCTTCGAGCAAACTCTTCTTGTCGTGTCATGGTTGTTCCCACTGGAATAGCCTAAGTTCTGATACCAACTGTCATGGTCTTGGGCTTTTTGCTAGCACAATAGAACGGTATGGTGCTTATGGTCCTACCTTTGTAGTAGTAAGCAAGCCTAACGCAGCAATATTCTATTAACAATCGGTCTTAATATCTGTAAGCAATACACGTAGGCAACAGTAAATAACCAACAATAAGTAAAAAAGGATGTGGGCACGGATCAATATGAAAATATATCACACTTTATTAATATCTCATGTACAGGCAATAGTAAAGTGTGTGTGGGGGTTTGTGTAAACTGGGATATCATTGACTATGGGCAGTCAATCGGTGAGTAAGAGCTTCTATCCAGAAGAGTACTCGCACCCCCACAAAGAGCGTTATTAGCTTTTGTGGTTTCGGCAGAAGGAGATATTAAAATTGGTGAGGAGGCAACACAAAAAATAAAATAAGTAAATAAAATATTTATAATAATCCTTTCATATACTCCTAATATATAAGAGATCGTCACACTAGGGGTGCTCTCCTCCGCTGCGGTGGCAGGCCATGATAAATGGTATCAGAGCAATGGTTCTGGACACTTGTAACGAAACTGATGGGGACGTCAGTTCTATAAGTAGGGGAGTATATAATACCCCTCAAATATAGATGTTGAACTCTAATCATAGAGGCACTGGTGGGTGTCGAATCCAACAAATAAAAATATTTATATTTTACCTACTCTAAAGATTTGTAAATAGGGTTGAGCAGGACCGTCTCCACAGGAAACTAGTAAAAATCCATTTCTATCAAGATTGAGAAAAGAGAAAAATTGGGGGGTTTTTGAAATCTAACAATTAAATAAATTCTATATCTAAATACGAAAATTCTATATTAGGAAAATATCCAACCAAAGTCTTACCATAATTCAATTCTTGGGATTGATCATTGACTCAAAGATTATTGTTCTTTTATTGAATAGATTGGTTATGACTTTCAACAAGCTCTGAAAACCTATCTTTCCTTAAATGATCGATAATCAAGATAAGATCTTTGATTATTTCCCTAATTGATTAGACAACCCTAAATACGCTCTTAGAATTTAATCTATCAATTGCTTTATGAAATAGAAAGATTACCAATCCTAATCAATAATCCAAAAGCATGAATCATTTAAAACTAGATTATATTTCATCACAACACAAAATCAATCATTTGGTTATAATTAATCGTGTTGTTTCATCACTATATTAGAAAGATCATACAATTACGGATATGATTTCCTAATTGATTGATTATTCTTTGTTAATCATACAACCGGATCCAAAGTTGCAATCAATAAACATACAAAATAACATATAAAGCAGATGAAATATGAATACTCAATTTAAGAACAATATAATAGAACCATTTTGATCTCACAATCCATCTTGAATTGAATATGTAGCAATCCTTTGGCTAGATTTGGAGTTTAATCACTCATGATCCAAGAAAAACAAAAGCTAGGGTTTCTTGAGAGTATAAGAATAACAAATCAATAATGAATAATGAATAATATCCCTTTTCTCTCTCCTCCTTCTTTATATATATGAGATAAACATCAGATATAAAGAGTATTTTTCGCATAAAAGATGGCTGGAGACATGTCGCAACAAAGCTGGCAGCTATTATTCACGAAATAAGTGGTGCAGTGTGATGGCCGGCTCCATGGCCGGCGACCATGATGCTTCTGATCATTGTTTCATGGTGATGGCCGGCTCCATGGCCAGCGGCCATGATGCTTCTGGGATCTCCGCTGGACTTCATGGCTGGCGGCGATTCCATGATGGCTGGCGGCCATGACTCCTCTGATGTATATCTCCCGTACTTAGTTCCTCTTAATCTTTCCATTCACTTTAAAAACCTGAAATATTACATTAACTTTATTAAATACCAATTCCTCATAATTTCTATAAAATTAATAACAAGTTGATCAAGTTTTATCCCATATAAATTGAGTAAAATATATCTCAACAGGCACCTTCTTGGTGTAATGGCTTAGGGTTTATCAGAACTCCAAAGTTAAGCATGTTATGAAAAGAGCAATCTCAATATGGATGATCCTCTTGGACAGCGCTAGCATCAAAAGGACAAAATCGTACAACGTGTGACCAAAGCAAATAATACATCAGTGGGTAGAGTTCTGAATCGTTACACAGTACCTCTGGTATCCCGATTGTGCTTGAGGGTGCACTGGTAAGGCCAGTGTACTTGGCATCACGACCCCTGCTCAAGGTGGTTTGAGGATCTAGGAGCGCTACCTCCGCTGCGATGGAACTTAAGGTGACAGATTGCATCACACATACTTTAAAATATAGCCACTAATTTATGAAAATCTAAAAATAAAATATTAAATTACTTGAAAGTACTGATATTTTGGTCAGCCTTCATCATCGAAATTAGTTTGATTTCAATGGTTTTATCATTGCTCAGTTATTTATTTATTATTTTTTTTTTTTTGGTCTAGAACACGCATTTAGTGTGCATTTTCATTTCACCTCGCATTTCAACTTCATTTCCGCGTTTTCTACTTCTCCTGAGCCCTGGTACGACATCCCCTTCCATTCCACTTCCACTGTCCTAAAATAACTTAAAAAAGAAAAAAAAAATTAAAATACGAGAAAGAAAACACAACTCTTTCTACGTGCTCTCTCTCTCTCTCTCTCTCTAGGGTCGTGTCTGCTGACTACGGTATCTGGAGCTTTCAAGCACAAACCACCTGTCTCTCTCTCTCTAACACATACCCGAAAAATAGGTAAATGTTCTAGTCTTCTTTCTCTATACTCTAGCTTCTGTGATCATGTAATTTTTTTTTTTGTGATGATTGCATGATTTATGTACTTTTTTGTGTTGTTACTTTGATGATCGCATATGTAGGTGGAGATTACTTAGTTTATTGGTTCCTTGGAGTTTGTTATTGTTGTAAGGTTTGATTCTTTCGAGGTTCTTTTTTGGTTCTTGACTTGATTAGTAGCAGTAGTGATTATCCACTAAGGTCTGTGCGAAATCGTGTTGAGATATTCACTAATAGTATTGTAGAATTGATGCTACCAGTGATAAAATGGGGAAAAAAAAAGTGTTCATTTTTTTCTTATTTTTCTGTTTTGGGTCATGTAGTTCCTGTTGATTTTCTGCTTTTCATGTCTTCATGTTTTCGATGATGGAAGGAGATAGTAGGAGATGATTGCAAAGTAGACGTTAAAAAAAAATTAAAAAATTCGTTGAAATGGCCCATGCAGGTCTCGAACCTGCGACCTTCGCGTTATTAGCACGACGCTCTAACCAACTGAGCTAATAGGCCATGTTGTTAATACCTTATATGTTGTTAATAAGATCTTAAGTATTTTTATGTTAAAGCTTACTGTCGCTGTGATGACTTTCTGTGCACTTCTATGTGGGGGAACCAAAGATTCTACAGCCTATTGGATGTTCCTTTGCCATTCATTTGATCCGAAACCATTCTTTTAAATAATTTTGTTGGAATCATGCCCTAGAATGTGCTGGAATCAGAAGCTCTTGTTTGTGCGACCGTGGTTGACGTTTTACTTGTTATCAAGATCATTCAGTTTCGTATTCTTAAGATACATGCCTTATTGGTATGATTACCTTCTCTTGTAGAGTTGTCGTAGGAAATGGCAGAAGAGGATATTCAGCCCCTTGTAGTTGATAATGGAACTGGAATGGTGAAGGTGAGACTATCAAGAGGTTTTAACTTTTTAAGCTGTTGTTGATGATGGTGTTTCTTCTTCTATTTCCTTGAGGCTATATCAATGACTAGTTTTGATTTTGATGAAACGTATTTGTGAAATGAAATCAGGCTGGATTTGCTGGAGATGATGCTCCAAGGGCCGTCTTCCCAAGTATTGTTGGTCGGCCTAGGCACACTGGCGTTATGGTGGGAATGGGTCAAAAAGATGCTTATGTTGGGGATGAGGCACAGTCCAAGAGAGGTATCCTTACATTGAAGTATCCCATAGAGCATGGAATTGTTAGCAACTGGGATGATATGGAAAAGATTTGGCATCACACATTTTATAATGAATTGCGTGTTGCTCCTGAGGAGCACCCCGTGCTCCTTACTGAAGCCCCTCTCAACCCTAAGGCAAACAGGGAGAAGATGACACAGATAATGTTTGAAACTTTTAATGTGCCTGCCATGTATGTTGCCATACAAGCAGTCCTCTCCCTTTATGCAAGTGGCCGTACCACAGGTCTTTACTCTAGATTTTTTATTCCATTAAGGAATGTTATCTTTATATATTTTCTCTGTTCTTTGATTTCCTTGTTGATGTGCCATTCTTTTATATACAGGTATTGTGCTGGACTCTGGTGATGGAGTCAGCCATACTGTTCCCATTTATGAAGGTTATGCACTTCCTCATGCTATCCTTCGGCTTGACCTTGCTGGACGTGATTTAACCGATGCATTAATGAAGATCTTGACAGAGAGAGGATACTCTTTCACGACAACAGCAGAACGTGAAATTGTCCGTGACATTAAAGAGAAGCTTGCCTATGTGGCTCTTGACTATGAACAAGAGCTTGAAACTGCTAAAACTAGCTCTGCCATTGAGAAGAGCTTTGAATTGCCTGATGGACAAGTAATAACCATTGGAGCAGAGCGGTTCCGATGTGCTGAAGTTTTATTTCAACCGTCACTTATTGGAATGGAAGCACCCGGAATTCATGAGACCACTTATAACTCAATCATGAAATGTGATGTTGATATAAGGAAAGACTTATACGGGAACATCGTGCTTAGTGGTGGGTCCACCATGTTTCCTGGTATAGCTGATCGTATGAGCAAGGAAATTACTGCCCTTGCTCCAAGCAGTGTTAAAATCAAGGTGGTAGCTCCTCCAGAGAGAAAGTACAGTGTGTGGATTGGAGGGTCAATTCTGGCTTCACTGAGTACATTCCAACAGGTATAACAATTCTTTGATTAGCATAAGTATGTGTGTCATGGAGAATGTTTTCTTTACTTATCTTGTCATTTGTTGTATCATTGCCCTCATATTGTCACTTAAAGCTGTGGTTGCTAGTAGCTTTTAGCGACTACTGAGGGCGCAGGATGAAGGCTGCATCTTATGGGTTGGGGTGATGGTTAACCATCCTAGTAAATAACAATGGAAAATATGAAAAAAGATATTCACTTTTAAATGAGGAAGTATCCTCTTATATGCCGTATAGTTTCCCATACTATTCAGTGTTGCTAGTGGACAACTCTTGCCATTGTTTTGTGCCATCACTTACCTCTATAAGCCACAGTATATACCTGTCATGAGATTAATATGATAGTACTTGACAATTTGAAACTTTGATTTATCAAATGTCCAGGATTATATTTTCATTTGTCAATACTATGGTGCTTGAGCCTAGAAGGTTATTTTCCAATGAAGAGACAGACATTTTTGTTACCAGCATAACATTTTGCAACACATTGTTAAGCTCGTCTAAGGAGTGCACCCAAATAATCAGTAGGACATTGACTTAAGATGCAAATTGTTTGGACACAATTTTCTATTCTTTTTCTGGATGCGCTTGATGTTTTGATCCTAATCTAGCTTTATTTATATTAACCATTGTTATGACCCAAAACATTAGGGAAAAGGAATCAGTATGTTCTTGGTTGAGCCCCTTTCATATTAGTAGTTAGATAATAATCATACATGTAGATGTAAACAATCATCCATTCCTTGTACAATATAATCAAGAATTTGTAGAATTCTTTTGTGAATATTTTCCTTGTCCTGAATAGAGGAATTGCGTGTAGTCTACCCACAGTGGGTTTATGATTTTTGTTTGCCAAATTCTTGTTTCCAAATAAACGAGTTACAAAGTGTAATAACCATTTTATAAATCATATGACATGATTTTGGTTTGTCGTGAATGCAGATGTGGATTTCTAAGGCAGAGTATGACGAGTCTGGTCCAGCCATTGTTCACAGGAAGTGCTTTTAGATCATGTAACATGATACTTTTATATAGCTTGAGGTTGAAGGAAGTGCTTATGGTTATGGATAGTAAGATTGGGTAAATTGAGTTTGGCTTGGTTTGTGTATTGATTTTCCTTTTACTTTTGGTTATCTTCTAGGAAAAAAAAGCTGAAACAGCAGTACAATAATTGCTATGTGAGTCCTGGGTTCGTAGTCAGCTGGTTGTTTCACTTTTTGCCCACAGAACAGTGCATAATGATGTCAGGGTTTTCCCATTTGTCTCTTTGTAATTGCAACTTTTCATCTTTTTATAGCTGCTCTAATATGCCTTTGTTTGATGAAGAGTGAAACCATTGATTAAGGTGTTGATTTTGCTCAGCTGGTGTTTCCTTAATTCTTGATTAAGTTACTGACATTTCAAATCATGTTATCCAATTTAAATTACAGAGCAAGGGAAAAAGAAGTTACCTCCGGCTTTAAATTTAAATCGAATTGTACGATTTCAAAATGGATAATGCAAGAGTTTGTCTAACTTCAATTATTAGTTTGAGTTTGAAAGAATCTATCTACTAAATTCGAACCTAATGTCACCCTTTTGATTTTGAGAAAAGTTTTGTAATTTTAACTCTTTATCCTAGATCCATATTATTATTCTATATCATTTCTTTTAATAGAAAATATCCTTGAAGAAGGATGCAGGTATGGCTTGGCTGCCATGCCCATATTCACTATGATCGAGTTTGCATTTCCCAAGCTGAATATCTACTAGTTTTCCTGCTGTCGGTGAGCATTGAGATGGAACATGGCAAGTAGGATGATAAGGTTTTTGACTTTTAGATTACAATGAGAAGGGGATACGGACCTGGTTAGTGTTAGTGTTAATATCATATCGATCGTACTTTAGTTTGTACTCTCTATATCTAATTGATGTTAAGATTCAACTTTGCTTAATGTTTGAATGAAAGGGGGATTAAAACCTGTTGATTGGAAAGGGGATTTGAACCTGATTATTGAACAGTGTTAATGTGCGGCCGTGAGATGATGTTTTAGTTTGTTTTCTTTGTATCTAGTTGGTGCCCAGTTGCTAAGGATGTCACGGTTGCTTGCAGATATTTATGTAGGTGTCTTTTTTATAAAAAAGCTAAGCATGTGTAAAGGGACATCTCAAAAATAATTGAAGCATGCTTTTTGGTGAATTAGCCCTGCTTTTTCAAGGCAATGGTCCATGGGACTGCATCATCCAGTACCCTCCTTATTATCTTATTAAGAAAGCAAGCAAGCCATCCAATCAAGTTAAAGATAGGTGGCCGAAAAACAAACCTTAGTTAAAAAGATAATGATGTCAGTAGTAGTTATCCATGAACATTTCACATACCATACCTTTGATTGAGCTAGATTTTTTCTTAGCTAGCGATGAGCAATCTGATCTAATTTGGTTTGCAAGCTTGCCTCATACTTCACTGACTGATTACATTTAAAAGTTTAAAAAGGAACGCTCCCTATCAAATGTTTGTATCAACGATGTGGAGCGTTTGAAGGCATTTATCAAGAGATATCGGATTTTAAGGCTTAAATTTTAAAAATAAAGGGAAAAACTACGCTTAAAAAAAAGGATAAATGACAAATTTGGTGCATATAATTTACATAAAAATTCAATTTGATACTTAAATTCTAAAATACTCACTTCAATATTCAATCAAATTTTTGCAGATATTTTTATTATAATCTTAACAATATTTATTCTGTTTGTTGATGTGGGCAAAACAACATTTCATTATGTATTTACAACTTTATCTAGCACTGTCTAGTATTGATACATTGCTTCCTTCAAAATAAAAAGAAATAAAATAAATGGTACTAATAAGATAATAAAAATAGCTACGAAAAGTTTGATTAGTATCAAATTTATAATTTTTTTTTGCAAAGCTAAGATACCAAATTTAGACAATTTTTTTAAAACAAAATATAAAAATAATATTTTTATATTGAAATAAATAAGAAAATATATTTACATAAATAGCTTTCATACATTTTCTATACTTTACATCTATATGAGAAAGGAGAAGAAATAAAAAAGAGAGGAAAAAAAGAAAAAAAGGATCCCCAAGAGATTTTCTTTAGTGCTTAATTAAAATAATAATTTATAGAAATTAAAAAGCCTCCCAGCATAATGATGCTTTCACATAATGAAAATTAGCTTTATAAAACAATCTTTCCTTTCCGGGTCAAGGAGTTAGCCTCAAAACACAACATTCTTAGTAGCGTCGAAGGACCACATTCTTAATTCCTCCACTCAAAGCGAAGTATAGCATCGACCACGCGCTTGATACTAACACACCTTCGCAGAACCAACGCAATGTTGCTTCCTTTCTTTTGGATGCGATGTTCCCTTCGTTTCTTGTGTCGTCTTTGGCTAGAACCAAGACAAGAATATGTTCCGAGCCCTAAACCGTGGCTGCTCCACTAAAATAATATCGATTATTGATTTAACATTTTAACTTAACTTATACCTTAAATATACCCCGAATTACAAGGAGGTAATGTTAAATCAGAAATTGATCTTCTCCAATTTTTTAAAGTCACCCCAATTTCATAAATTTCTAAATAATAATTGAAATCATTTAGATTTTTAAACCATATCTATTTATAACCATATTTTTTTTTATAAGAGAATATGTTATCGAAACTATTCTATGAACCATAAATATATGAATAAGAGCCATTAAATAACTTATACTATTATGCCAAAAAGTAAAAAGATGATAGGATTTTTCATTATAGGATAAAGCAGTGAGAGGAGATTAAAAAAATAGAATATACAGAAAAAAATTGAAACAGCATTAACACCATTAAGCAAATAATACAAACCAAAGCTTGCATGTGAGCTTAAAGTTGAATTAATCAATCCACTACACTGAATGGAAACCCTCAGGGGCATCTCCACCGTTATTCTGGTGGGGATCCTCGGTCGCCGTCTCCGGTTTTGGCTTTTCCGACATGGAAGGGATGCAAGAAGAACGACATGTTGGACAAGAAGAATGAGAAAACAACCACTTCTCAATACAAAGGACATGAAAACCATGTTGACAAATTTCCAACACCCTAATTTCCTCCCCATCTACGAATTCCGTCAAACAAATAGCACATTCAGCCTCAGCCCCCGACAGCTTCATTCCAGGAGCAAACACCCGCGTTGGAGCCGCAGCCAGCGGCACCGGAACCGCTTCTGATGCCGGCTTGGGGTGGTGGTGGTGGAGCTGTAATTGTTGTGTGGAAGAAGGGAGAGTGGTTGTGTTGTCGCTGTTGCGGAGGAAGCAGCGGATTGCCCCATGGAGGACAAGAGCGCAAATTATGGCACACAAGAGTATGATGATTATGGTGGCTGCATAGGCGTGAATGTCCTCGGACGCGGCGCCGGCGGTACGCCACCGGCATCCATTGATTCACAGTCAGCGGCCGATGGTGGAACCAGATGATTTATATTATGGGGTACAAATGATAGTGTTTCTAATGTAATACGATGTTGTTGTTGTGGCAGCAGTCTCATTTGTTGACGCTGTCTGTGTCTGTGTATGTATGGGTATGTTTATTGTTTGTGTTTTGGAAATGGGTTTTTGGTGCTGTGAAATATGGTGAGTATGAGAATGTGAAATTTGATTGATTGTTGAGATTGAAGTAGGAGTGGGAAAGGGAGAGCAGGAAGAGAGGAAGTCTAATTATGGGTGATATTCATAAAGAACAAAGCAATAACAAGTAAGGCATGTATGCGTTTGTGCATGAGGTTAATATGTCGGTTTTTACAAAATATGTAATTAAGTATTTGAAAAAATATTTCGTGTATATTAATATTATTTCTATATTTGTTACTTTAAAATTTAAATACTAAATTAATTAATTTTAAAATTTAAATATTTAATCCTATATTTTATTAAAGTTAAAAGTATAATATGATATCATACCGTGTGCATGTTCTAGACTATTGCTGCTGCTATTGTTACCGCTGTTAGGTGTAATGTTGTTTTGTTGTTGCATGGTAGCATAATTATTTGTACAATTTCGCCTTTTATTTTATTTTTCGGAGGTACTATTTTCTTTTGACCATAAAAAAGAAAAGAAAAAAAAAGGAAAAGAAGAAAAGTACTATTTTTTTTTATGTAGTAAAAGTATTGAAGTAAGTGGTAAGTTGTCTGTAGCAGAATATGAAAATAGTAACTAGTAACTGGTCAGTTTTAACCCACACAAAGCCTCAAAGATACGGTTGAAGTATTTCCTATTTCATATGGTCTAAATGTGGGGACAAAGGCAAATCAAGTATCTATATTATTAATTTCTTACAATTTAGAGTCTGTTTGGATTATCTGATTTTTATTTATATCTGATCTATTTATAAGTATAAATATTTATTTCATTTGTATCTATTTCTTAATAAACATATGTTTGAAAACAATAAAAATAAGATATGCAAAGATGACTAGAAACAAATGAAACAATAAGACCCTAGCTTCTTACTTTTAGATTTTGGTAAATTAGTACCCGTACTTTTAAAGTATGTGTAATTCAGTACTTTGTTAAATAATATCTAATGGACATGTGTTTTGATGATAGGATAATGACAAACACTTGGCAAAAAATTACTAAAATCTAAAGATGTAATACTAAATTGCAAAAAAAAAAAAAAAAACGAAAAGTTAAATAGTATAGGTACTCGTTCTGCCATTATTTTGTTATTGAAATGAATGATTGTTAAATATTATATACTAGAGGTATTGAATCCCATATACTTTGAAAGTATAGTCAATTTTGCCAAAATCTAAAGATGAGACACTAAATTGCTAAAAATTCAAAGTACAAGCACTTACCCTACCATTATCTCGTCTAAATATAGCTCATAGTTATTTACTTGGTTATTATATGAGTCTCTCAAAGCTTTAAGACTTTTTTCCTCCCTTTGTCTTTTCATCTACTAATGATACCCATGAAGAAATTTTGTCAATAATTCATATTAGGTGTAATATACATATGATGAGTGAATACTAATCATTTTTTAAACACTATAGTCATTATTTATAAAACTACCAATTATCTAATCCATATGTTATATACATTGTAGACTCATTTACTTTGCTGTATGGAATAAAAAAATTCGAATTCCAATTCAATAGAAAAATCTAATAAAGTTGTAACGATATTGCATGCATGTTAGAATATTCACTTGGTATAAAAAATAATAATTATTAGAGTAAAAGTAAAATACATATCTAATGCCATTGTATTTATTATCAAATATCATGATTAATATTTTCAAGACAAGTATATTTATCACAAAAAATTGAAAATAAATCATTTAATAAAAATACATGTGTGTGCAAACATGAATTTTTATTCATTATTTTTAATAACATATTATGAACTAAACACAATGATAACAACTTTATGTAGAACAAGAAGAAATGAATAGTAATCGGTAGGGTTGGAGAAAAAAACCAATCGAATCGAACTAATCCGTAACCGAAAATATAGTTTTTTAATGGTTTGGTTTAAAAATTTTACAATTCGAACTAATGCATAAATTTATGGTTTGGTTTGGAAGGAAAACCAAACTGATTCGTAAAACCGAATAAAACCATTTAAAAAAAATATAATAATATTTTACTATATGTTCATATGATTTCATTTGATATTTATTATTTGGTGAATATTGATTAAAATCAACTTATTCATTTATTTTTATTTTTTTAAGCTCATGATATGTATTTTTTGTTGATGATGAACTATTGTTTTTTAATAGTTTTTAACTTTATAAAGTATGAAATTTATTTATTCAGTTATAAACTCTTATTATATATTAATTGCTTAATATATTTTATTGGCAGATCATTTTATTCGTTGATGAATTTTATTAATAGATGATTTTTTTTTTGTTAAATTTATAGTAGATAATTGACTTGATGGTTTTTATTAAAAATAAAAAATTATGACTTACTATGTATTGGTTGATGAATGTATTTTATCGGTGGATAACTGATTTTATAGAGAACTATAGATTAAAACTGATGAATTCATAAAGTATTTTGTCATGGTTTAAAATAAAACTTTGTGAAATGATATAAATATTTAAGTATTACAAAAATGTAAAAATCTAGAATAAAGAAAATTTTTAGTTAGAATTTTGATTTAATCTGTAATCCAAACCAAACCAAACCGTTTATTTGATGGTTTAAAAAATTTCTAATCAAAACCAAACCGTTACTTGTGGCTTAGTTTGGGATGAAAAAATCAAACCGATCCGTGCCCATCCCTAGCAATCGGGGTGTGTGTATTTCCATTTAGTATTTCTTCCATTAGTCTAGAAAAAGAAAAAAGAAACAAATATTTAGAAGTGTGCACTTTTAAAAAATAATAAAAAAAAACGACCTTAAGATTGTGTCTTGGGAAGCATGATATTCTTTCACTAAGAAGAACATTATTTCCAAGGTGATATTAATATTAAATTCATATGAAAACATAATTTCTAATAAATTGAAATTGTATTTTCAAGACATGAATTTAAATGCCCCTGTATGATAAATTTTAAAAATTTTGGATTTTGAAAATTTTAAAATAAATATGTCCCCATTAATCTAAATACTTACTTTACAATTTCACTCATTTTTGTTTTTCTAGTCTTTATCTTCTTTTTTTTATTTTTTGAAAAAAAAATCATTAACCCAAGTATCCCAAATACTATATTATTTTATAAAACATCTCTTTTATGATAAATATCATAACTTTATACACATATATTTATTAATTTTACATATACTAAAATATTTTTCCTTACCCTATTAGTTATTAACAAGTGAGATAGATAAATTTTCCATCTTTATATAATTACTTTTTATATGAGGGTTAATTACTAAAATCTTATGTATGTTTTTTCCTATTTGTAAAGATTTAACTTGTGGTAATTTTTTTTATTATATGACTTGAGTTTTATTCAAAAGTGCATATTATTAAATATCAATTGATAGATGTTGATATTTATTGACTAAAAAATTTAATTATTTTAATTAAATTTATTAAAAATTATTATAAAGAACCAAATCAAGAAAATATAAATTGATTTTTTAAACCAACAAGATATCCACACAAATATTTAAAATTCTTAAATAATATTATACTTTTAAATTTGAGAGTAATCTCTAAACTATTATTTTTTATAATACTCTTCATTAAGAATGTGCTAAATAAAATTATAATACTATATACAGTATTATGTAAACTAATAAAAATTCTAATCCATACATTTTAATAAGATTTTCAAAAGTGGACGGTTATTTTGGGTTTTTATAATTAACCTTTATAATAAGTGCTCTATGCACCCCTAACATACTTTCCCATTACCAAAAAGATTTCATTATTTATGAAGGATTATGCAAAATCCACGTGGTACAGGTTTATAAAAAGGGCAGTTAAAGTAAAAGATTGGAATCAGAAGGAACATTTCCCATGGATTTATTAGGCAGCAGAGATACCCAATTGGGTATTGACAACAAAAATAATGCAGAAGATGATGAGCAGAATTAAGCAGCTTATTATTACATCTTACAAGTGCAACGTGTAACGCACCAGATGTCTCCTCTTGTCTTGTCCTCATCACGGCCTGCTAACAACTAGAAACATCGTCCTAACCTGAGAATTATTAGGGAGCTCGCACGTAACATGTAGTTTAATTTAGTAACGTATGTACTGTGTTTGTTGGTTCATAATTCTTCTTTTTGAAATCGAAACACCCACAATTTTATTATCCTTTTTTCAGGTGAAAAAACACCCACAAATTTGAAGTGATATAAAATCATAAGAACGCAGATCATATATTCAATTTATAATAAATTTCACTTTATATACCAGTACCTCCACTTTTTATTATTTTATATATGTGGTTTTATTTTCAATGCTCTTATATACTTATAGATTCAATACATGCCAAGAGCTCTTTATATTATGTGGAATTAAGCATCTATTGTAGATTTTTTTTCCCTTCATTGAGAGGATCCAAACTTGGCTCATCTTGCAAGGAAAACCAATATTGTATTATTAAACCACGAGGTCACAAGCCACCTATTTAAGACTTTAAAAATTAGTTGGGTAAATTATCTCGGAAGATATTAACGTTTAGGGGTAAGTTCATTTGAGGTATCGACGTTTTGTTAAGTGATTCATTTAAAGTATTGTTAATTATTTATGTTTGGTGTCGTTAACAGCGTGACACATGTCAATAGGAAACTTTTTTTTAATCACTTTTGATTTATTTTAAAAACTTGATATGAGGAAAAAATTAAAACAAAAGGTTTTATGTTGCTCATGGCGAATTAAGTGGGGATTAGGTTTTTAGGGTTTCTCCATTTTGGGTGTTTAGGATTTCTTTAGTTGACAAGGTTACTACGTCCTTACTAAATTATCCATCCTCACCTTCAATAGTATAAAAATACAAACCTCTTTTCATTTTGATAACATGCAGTTCGTGATGTGGGTTAAATGTCAATTTGGATTGGGGTTCATCACGTGTTTAGGTTTAGTGTAACTCGCGAGAGGTTGACATGAAGTTGTTGAGCTTAGTGTGATCGGACTTTAGGTTGGTTACAAGTTGGTTTGATTTAGGTCTCACTGGATTCAATTTGGTGTCTTGATTACTGGGTAATTTAGGTGAATTCGCGATTGTAAGTGATTTTGACTTATGCGGCTTGACAATGCAATGGTTTCCATTGATAGTTGAGCAGTGTCGTGATGAATGTGATTGTTGGAGATTGAATGGCTAAGTTTAGCTGAGGGAGATAGTGCAATTGCAGTCTTGGGTTTTGGACTGAGCCCTGCGTCGACTTGGTGTTATGGTTTCGGTTTGTTATGGTGATGTTTGGTTGAGACGAGGTTCAATCCTAGTGTCTTGATGGGGATCGAGGAGGTCGATGGTGGCTTAGTTTGCAATGGATGCTGTTTTGTGAGCTTCATCTTCTGAAATTTTGATATTTCAACTTTAGAGTTTCTTCTTGGCTTTTGATTTGCTTTTCCAAGTTTCGTGTTTTTTTTTTTTTTAATTTTTCCTCTTTGGGTTGTGTTTTTAAAATAAATAAAAAGTGATAAAAAAAAGTCTCCTATTGGTACGTGTCACATCGTTAACAACGTCGGACACAAAACTGTTAGTAATATCTCAAATGAATCACTTAACTAAACGTTGATAACTCTTTTTAACCACTCTAAATATTGATACCTCAAATAAACTTACCCATAAACATTGATACCTTCTGGTATAATTTGCCAAAAACTAGTTTTCATGAGGCATGTTAAATGAAATTTTCAATTATTTGATCTTGAAATAATTAAAAGACCTTTTAAGTTCTTAATTAGGTGGGTGCCAAAATGGTTTAAAGTTAAGTATTGATGGTATTTACCATCATTCATGTTATTGAGTTGTAAGTGACATGGACATCAAGGAAGTCGTGCTTAAACTAAGAGATAATGATACCACTATTAGAATTTTAGATAAGGTGAAAGAGTGATTTTTCAAGTTTTTCAATTTAATATTTTAAATTTACTCTTACATTATAATGGCAAATCTATACGGTATCATCAAATATATGTGTATGTGTGTGGCAAATATAACACTTAAACATGTTATTTCAATCATGTATCGCACATTTAGCATGCATGAATTTACGTTACATAATGCAAATATGGTAGCAATTAGGATTATGCACTTTGGATCATAAATGATTGTAATCCTTAATTACTAATTGAAGCAAGTTTGCAGTGGACCACTACAAGGACCAATTGCAATACCGTTATGTTTACCTCGCACCATCTACAACACTTAGCTTTTGTAACACCCACACAAACACCACCAAAAATGTTATGTTGCCACGCCGAGAGTTGAGCACGATGTTAAGAGCAATGTTGATGGCATTTTTTCTTATTAGCTCCTATAAGACTGGCTAATGGAAGTACTTCTACCATAAGCAGCTAAATGAAGGTTGCATGTTAGGTGACATGAAGCTAAAGGATGCAACAACAATTCGTGTATGCCTCCTCTACATTTTTTGCACAATGACCATTATGGTGCATGCCAGCCAATAAAGCATGGAGTAACCTATCAGATGTCTAATAAGGGCATAATCATCTACTATGAATACCTTAGAAGGAATACAAGAAAATGATTCTTCATCTCTTCATCACCAAATTTTTCTTATAATTAGTCCACTACACTTATATACAATCATTGTTGTGGCTTATATCCTTACTATAGCTCTCTATTAATATGAGTGTCGAAATGCTAATGCCAAGACCACCACCAACACCGGCCACTTAACTCATACTTGTTCCTTTTCATAGGCCCCGTATAAAGGAACACGAATCACGTAACAACACAAACTTACATAACTTATAATTTTGCACTCAATTTTATTAGCTAAAATTAATGTAAACTTAAACCATGATTAGAAATTCAAATTCAAAATCATCTATTTCTAAATATACAATTAATAGGCATTAGAATTTAATGACAAGAATGCCAAGTTTGGAATATTAAACTTCTAAATTCTAGAATTAGAAATTCAAAGGTAAAATTGAATAATAAAAAATGTAAGAAAACAATTCGACTAGGAAAGAAAAAGAGGGGACAAAGTGTATATGTAAATAGGTATATAATATGTTTAGATTTTCATTTTCTCAAATTGTTATTCATTAGGAAGAGTTGTTAGTAAAAAAAAACTTGCTCTCATCCCATTAGTTGAGAGTTCACTTCCTTGCACACTCAAAATAAATGACAAAATGTGACCTATAAAATTACTTAAGTGGATAGGTTACATTTATTATCTATGGTATGCATATCTTTTCATTTCTAATCCACCAATTAGCTTAGCATAATTAGATGTCTCTCCCTATGCATGTAAGCAACCACAACATGGGTTTATGATTGCATCATCAAAAAAATTATCCTTTTACTACTTCACTAGAGAAACTTGAACAATATGGGTCTTACCACAACCGATTGGCTTCTAAGTCACCTTTATCTGCTCAAGTGGTCCAGAAAATGAAATTGGTCAATTAGAGATGGCCCAGTCTCGTACTAATTCATTACTATCACCAGTGATAGATCATATTCAATGATTTTCATGATAATGACTCATGTATAGGTCACATTTAATCGAAATCAAAGCATGATTTCAGTAGACCTAAACAGTAATCATATCGATTGGTAAGGGTTGGAATTAATGATGGTTGAGTGCAATATTTTCTAATTTTTGGAATGTATCTAGTAACATATTAACATAGGTTTCTTGTGTGTCTCTTCCAAGCCGATTTATTTCTTTTATTATGATAAGTACAATATTGATCAATGTATCAATGATCCTGTACCCAATACGTAATCGATTCAAAAAATTGTTGAGATTAATGTAATACCAATAGACTCTTATAGGCAGCCAACTATATTGATATGTTGATATCATATGGCAATCTCATGAGACATTCTTATAAATTAGTGCGAGCAAAGCTATAGGAATAAGTAATGGATATGTCTTGAATGATTAATTTTTTTTTTTTTTAAAAAACCTTATTGATATTGTGTACACATCAATAAAAATGAGCTATCTTAAGTAAATCGTTACCCAAAAAATCAATTCTCCTTTCTATGTCTTAATCATTGATCTTTACCAGCACCAAGCGGTATAGATCGAGTCCAATTGGTGTGGATATAGTCCTCTTATTGGAGGGATATAAATATGAATTCCTCCCTTCCATTATTGTAGTGGGAGTAGTAATAATAGTAACAGACTTGAAGAAGACATTTAATACCGTATGCATCGTTTGTATTCATCGTATAGTGTGTCGTTTTAAGGGATTGCCTTCGCATTCATGTGTCAATGTTTTGTCTTCGTACGTAAGCCGTTTGAAATGGGGTATATCCACAACCCTGAAGATAACTGGATTAAGTGGATGAAACAGCTCCCAAGACAAACAAAAAAAAATGCTGAATGATTCTTGTAGCGGAGTGAGAAAATTTATTATGAAATTTGGAAGAAAAAGACTGTGTGGAAGAGGGACGTAGACACTTTGAGGTCCTTCTTATCCAATCGATTTCCATGTGGGACATTCGTAGCTTCTGTGGTGATAAGGAATATCACTCTACGTGTACCTGCTGGTGTGAATTAGACAAGAAGGGCTGGACCCCATGGACCTGGTTAACAGATCCAATTTTTGATTGCATAGTGATTGAGTCAAAATAATATAATATTAAAATCCAACTTAAATTTGGCTCATAATTTTTAAAACTCGACTTCCAACTGTCTTTAGAATCGTATGCTAGCTTGAATTTGATTTGAAGTGATGCTCAGAAAGATTAAGTTCAATTAAACTAAACTTATTTAGACTATTTATTTATAAAGTATTTCCCTTTCTAGTTAATATAATATGGATATAGATATATATATATATTTAATTTAGATATGACTGGCATTTAGTTCAATAAATGTTTAATTAGACTTGTAAATTAATTGAGCTAAAAACTATTAGATTTGGGTTCTATAGAATAAATTACTATAGCTAGAGTGGGATGTTGAATTGACTGATGTTGAATCAAATTTGTGTAATACAAAAATGAGCTAAACAAAGTGTTTGCTTGATTTAATGAAGAAATAAATTAGATGAGAAGCTATTAATTTTTGAGATATTAATATTTTGAATAGTTAATAAAAAATCAGCATTTCATAATATGAGTCAAACAAGTTATGAATGCTTCACAAAATTTATTTTAGGTTTTAATGTTTGGATAGAAATTTGTTGGATCCATAATAAAGTGGCAATTAACCATATATAGTGTCATCAATATATTAAAAAAATATTATGTACTTTAAATTTTTAAAACTTCTTCTACAAATAGGTGACTATTGGTGCCATTAGAAAATATTACAGAAATATAAGATTTTTATAAAAAAAATAAGGACAAAAAGGCAAGATTATATGTACTTTATGGCCAAGTTAATGTTCTATAGTTCCCCAAATTTAATTGTAGCTAATCATCAATGCACCCGCAACACAATGATAGTGGTAAAATTCCACTTTAATATAATATTTATTTTATCCAATGAGCTTAATTCCAACATTGATATTTTTTTTTAATGTAATTTACTCTTTAATAAAATAAAAAAAGGTATAGATAACTAACTTTAGTAGCATATGCACGACAAACCCACTTGAAGAAGATAATTCGAATACCTTATGTTTTATTTATAGTCATGGCATAAGTAATGATTTTGCGTCACAGAATATAAAAAACAAAAGAAGGTCAATCACCATCACATGCCATGTGGATGCACAATATCCAGAGTTGCCTTCTTGTTCACGTCAAAAGTTTGTATTCATATATAACATTTAGGTCCATTAGGATTATTGATTTGGTGTTGTTTTTGTATTATTTTTAAACTGGGTAGGTATTGAATCGATATAAATAGAATATCGATAAAAAATTAATAGTTTTATTCATAAATTATTCAAACCTAATTAATAATAAATCGATACTGATTGGATATGAATAAAATTCTGATAATCGAAATAAGTAAAGTATTACCACACGGTGAAAGATAACTATTTAAGGATCTATTTTTCAATCATTTTATATAAATTATTTATTAAAAATAAATACAAATAAAAAAAAAAACCGGCAAAACCGGCCGAATCATGCCCTAAATGGATGACTTCGCCAACTGAAACCGCTTCCAAAACAAACAAAAATTGCTGAATGATCCCTTCGTAATAGCGTCAGAAACTTGTATGAAAATTGAGGTAAAAGACAGTGCGAGAGAGGGACGAAGTAGACACTTCGAGAATGGGACGTCCGTATCGGTGGCGTTTTTGTGTGCCATAGGAATTATGATTCTACGTGTATGTGTACGTGTTTCTGCGAAATAGACAGAAAGAGTGAAGACCCCACCCATGTGTATGAATGGACCCCATGCCTAATTGCCTAAAGGCAAAAAAAATTATTTTGTTAAGATTTTATTTCCTATAATCATATGAGATATAAATGATAATAACTAAATAAAATAAGAAAGGTTTTAACATTTGAATTATACACAATGTTTATCTAAAAAGATTTAATAAATATTATACTTCACATGTATGTTACATATAATATATAAATACTAATAATATTTTAATACGTAACTAAATGGATCATCGTTACTCCTATCCATGTGTTAATCTATGTATGACCCTTAACAACATCCAGATAGAAAGCGTCTATCATTTGTATAGGACCTAGGGACATTTATGCCTACTTAAACAATCCAAATATAGCTAAGCTTAGCTACGCTACCATTGGGCTATGATATGACAAGAAGATTCCAGCAAATGACATTGTGCTTTTAATTACATTTTGTTGAGCCTGAATTTTTAATTTTTGATTTAATTTCTTTTAATCCGATTTATATTAAATCTTTATCCATTTAATATGAATTCTCGATTAAGAATTAAAAAAAATTTGATTTTTGAAAATATTTTGGAGTCGCTACCTGATAGAAATCGGGAAAAAAAAATAAGTTAAGATCAATGGGTGGTTAATCCCAACTTAGCTACTAATCTGCGAAAAAAATGATTTTTAAAATCAAATTTCATAAATCAGGATTTTTGGATCTGGAGCTATCCTATTAACAACCACGGTTACCACTTGAAATTCTTAAATAAAATTTATCCTTTAATGCTCATAAAAAAAAAAATAATGTCAAACTATGATTCTTATAATTTACAAATTCAAACAATATTTACAGATCTAAATATTTAAATATTGGCAAATCTAAATATTTACAACTATGATAATATTACCAGTTGTTATAACCAAACAAAATATTTGCATGTAAATATATTGAGATTTATAATTTATTAAACTAGTAAATCTAAATATATACAATAATGAATCAGTAATATTTGACAAAAACCAAAAAGAAAAAAAACACTTTTTAAGTCGTCCCAGAGGTGCCTACGTACCCGCTATTCAAGATCAAATAATACGTAGTTCTTTCATAAGACATATAGTGTGTTAGTTGATTTTATTTTTTTAGAATTCTTTATACTTTAAGTTCTTTAATTTTTGAATTTTGTAAAGAGAAAAAAGAAAAAATGATTTTTTTTCAAACTTTTCCTATAAACTAACAAATTTATTATTATTTTTTTTCTAGAAAATGATTTTTCTATGTGACAAATCAATTTTCCATGCATATAAACTAATTTTTTCTTTTTCATATTTTCCTATTTTTTAATCTTTTTTAGCATTTTTTATTTTTTTTATAACAACAACAACAACAACACACAACAACAACATAATATAATAATAATAATAATACTTACCTGGTCAGGTCGGATCTCGGAATCGGATCGAAGTCGGGTCGGTCCTTCGTCGACCAAAGTTGTGATCGGAGAAGACGCCGAAGCTGTGATCGGAGGCAACTGGAGAGTCCGGAAAACACTAATTCGGGAGTTTTGAAGCATGAAACTTGCGAATTTGAACCAAGTGAGGCCTACTAACACTCCTGTGACGGTGGATCGAGCTGGGAGTGGCTAAATGCGGTGGTTAGAAGCTTCGAAGATGGTGGCCATTGGTGGATCTTGGTCGGAGATGAAATCAAGCTTCTATAACTATCTATAACTTCCTACAAGTAGATCAGAACTCCTAAAGCTTCTTATAACCTTGGATTGCTCGAAAAATACCCCTAACCTCATGAATTCGAAATTTCGAATTGAACTTAAGAACTTTGATTTGGATTCAAAAGAAATTGAGAGTTTCTGAAGTTGTGTTTACTTTTTTTTTTTTTTTTTCTGATGCTCAGAAGGATGAATTCAAGTCCTATTTATAGTGATTAAGACTCGAATTAGCATTAAATTAGATCGAAACCCCAAAATCGAAAGCGCGCGGAAAAAAAATTGAATTTGGGTATTTGTGCCTTAATTGAGCGAATTGAACAAATTGCAAATGTATTTGGCTTTGAAATTGGTTGAAAACAGTGAATTAAGTCTAATTCGTTATTTTAGAAGTGTAATTTCAACCTTGGAAGTGTAAATTTTAAAAAATAAATTTCCGAAATTGTGCGAAAAAAGCGTCTTGGATGATTTTCAAACTCAATTTCAAATACCAAATTGCATTTTCGAAATCCTAAAATGATATGAATCCAAAGTACTCCAAGTTTACTTCCAGATCTCCAAAACAATTTCATGAAAATTGAAGCCAATTTTCCTAAAAATTGATCAAAAAACAGCTATCTGAGCGGAAAAAAAAGGATCGCATCTCCTAGGGAAGACGATCGCTCGGTGCACACGCGCTCCATACGCACGCTACCCGTGAATGCCTGTATTGCATGCGCTAGGCACAAAAAAAATGTTGTGCTCTCCACGCAATTCGAACTCGGGTTGCTTCTGTGCGTAATACGTGCTTAACAAATAGGCCATTTGCCTGTGCCGTTTTGTTTTGCATTCAAAATATATTAAGGCTTCTCTAAAATGTGATTTAATTGATAAAATCATTTAATTGTATCCAAACAATTTATAATTAAAACTATATTATCAAGCCCAAAATTAAAAAAATATATTTATTTTTCTATCTTTTTTTTCTTTTTCCTTGTAATAATAATAATTTTTTTCTCTCTTCTCTTTTCTTGTATTTCTCTCTCTCTCTCCTCTCTCTTTTTCTTTTTCTTTATTTCTTTTTTTTTTGTATTTTTTGTTTATCTATTTAAATTTGAGGTTCTAACAAATATTAAATTTTTATTATAAATCGAAGCCTTAAATGGGCAAAAATTGGTGTTTACAGCTACCCCTCTTTGTGGTGATGTTTTGTTAAAACTTCATCACAAAGACAAAAAGAGATCTAATTTTTGCTATTTTTTGAAAAAAAAAACATGGTCAACCTGTTGACAAAGTGACGGCTTTGTGATCCTGTCTCTTGAGATGGTTTGAACTCTGACTCTTTATTAGACTTGATATACTAGTCTTAGGCTGAACTGGCGCTCCTTGAGCTGGCTTAGGTTATGTTTCAAACGCGCTCCTTGAGCTGACATTTGTTTGGAAAGCGCTCCTTGCTAACATTTGTCTTGGAAAGACGTACCTTGACTGGCCTTGTTTTAGACAGGCGCTCCTTGAGCTGACATTTGCCTCAAACAGGCGCTCCTTGAGCTGGCATTCTTGCGCTCTTTGAGCTGGCTTAGGTTTTGTTTCAAATGTACTCCTTGAGCTGGCAGCTTTGAAAAGGCGTTCCTTGAGCTACCATTTGTCTTGGAAAGGCGCTCTTTGAGTTGGCCTTTGTTTCAGACAGACGCTTCTTGAGCTGTCATTTGTCTCAGACAGGTGCTTCTTGAGCTGGCATTTGTCTTGGCAAGGCGCTCCTTGAGCTGGCATTTGTCTTGGCAAGGCGCTCCTTGAGCTAGCATTTGTCTTGGACAGGCGCTCCTTGAGCTAACATTTGTCTCAGACAGGCGTTCCTTGAGCTGGCTTAAGGCTTGTATAAAAAACTAGGTCTTATGCATTTGTTGAAAAGAAATTCTTACGTGGTTTTTGTGGAAGTTCCGAAATTGTTAGATTCGAGCGAAATCAACTGTCACTAGGCTTTGTACATATGATTAAGCAACTTGGCATTATCGGAACAAACTTCCTTAAGAAGAATCTACTCAAGGTGGCTGAGCTTCCATTTTGTTGGACATCCTTCAATGTTTTCTACAAATTTCCGCTTTCTTGATTTGCTCATTAGTTTCCATGCAACGTTTAATTACCTTGGAAATAAAAGGTCAAATTACTAAGTATTAAAATGTTTTATAATCTTATTAATTGCTCAATAATCTCTCATTCTCCTTACACTCAGGTTTTATGGGAAATGTGATGGTGAAAAAGGACTTATTGATAGAGGTGATTGGTCAATGACCGATCTAATGCTGATGACTACCAGGGATATCATTTTTGTTGATAGATAACGAAAATCAGATCTCACGTAGGCAAAGGAAGTAACAAATTTTCTGAACTTGATAGAAATCTCATTGATTCATCAAACATAATATAACTAGACTGCATCAGACTTTACAGGATCCTTAAAATTTGGACCATCCATATGTGACAAGATTAATGCTCCTCCGCATAAGGCTCTCTTTACTACATATGGCTCTTCATAGTTAGGGGTGAATTTCCCTCTTGGATCTTGTACATTTGGCAAGACTTTCCTTAGAACTAGATCTCCTTCCTTGAAGCTTCTTGGTTGAACTCTTTTATTGAAAGCTCATGCCATCCTTTGTTGGTATAACTGACCATGATGCAAGGCCGTCAATCTTTGTTCATCAATCAAGTCTAGTTGCTCAATCCTTTTCTTTACCCACTCTGCTTCATCTAGTTCGGTTTCCACCAAAATTCTAAGGGAAGGAATTTCAACCTCGACTAGTAAGACTGCTTCAGTGCCGTAAACCAATGAATACGGGGTTGCTCTTGTCAAAACCCTGATGGAGGTACAATAGGCCATGAGTGCAAATGGTAGCATTTCATTCCAATCTTTATAAGTAACAGCCATTTTTTCTATTATTCTTTTAATGTTCTTGTTGGCTGCTTCAACTGCCTCATTCATTTGGTGTCAATATGGGGTAGAATTCCTGTGCTTGATCCCGAATTGCTCACACAACTTTGTCATCAGTTTGTTGTTCAAATTAGTGCCATTATCGGTGATGATGGACTCAGGAATTCCATATCTAGCAATGATGTCTCTTTTGATAAACCTTATAATTACCCCCTTTGTAACATTGGCATAGGAAAATGCTTCCACCACTTGGTAAAGTAGTCAATGGCTACCAATATGAATCTATGACCATTTGAAGCTTTTGGTGAAATTGGTCCAATAATGTCTATTCCTCACATCGAGAAAGGCAAGGGTGATGACAATGATTGTAATTCCTTAGGTGGGGCATTCATTTTGTTAGAGTATATCTGGCAAAGATAGCAATGCCTGACATGCTTGATACAATCAGATTCCATGGACGACCAAAAGTAACCCAATCTCATGATTTTCTTAGCAAGCATATATCCATTCATGTGGGGTCCACATACTCCTTCATGGATTTCTTTCATCAGTGTTTCTGCTTCTATCTCATCTACACACTTTAGAAGTGTGGCATCGAATGACCTTTTATATAATAGGTTTCCGCTAAGCAGAAAATGACCCACCAGTCGTCTTAATGCTTTTTGTTCCTTGGGTGAGGCATTTTTAAGGTACTTTCCTGTTTGGAGAAACTCTTTGATTTTCTCATACCATGGTTCCTTCTTTGGGATTAACTCAGTATTTAGGCAGAATGCCGGCTACTCTTCGATTCTAATTTTCAGGGGTAAGATCTTGATTCCCTTAGTGATTTGGATCATTGCTGCTAGTGTAGCTAGTGCGTTAGCAAATTGGTTTTGAGTCCTTGGCATGTACGTGAAGGAGATATCATTGAATTTCTGAGCTAACTTAGTCAAGTATTGGTTATAGGGTATCAACTTTGCATCTTTGGTTTTATATTCCCTTCGAGTTTGGAAAATTATTAGTGAAGAATCTCCATACACTTCAAGATCTTCTATTTTCATATCGCACCATTTTGAGGCCCATGATGCAAGCCTCATATTCTGCTATATTATTGGTATATGGGAATGTTAATTTTGCTGATGCAAGGTATTAACTATTATCAGGAGATACTAGGATTGCCCAATTCCGCATCCATATATGTTAGCGGTACCATCAAAGTACAACTTCCACTTGGATGCTTCTGAATCTTTGTCTGTAATTGTCATTAACACATTGTCACCTGGGAATAAGATTTGTTCATCCGAAGTATCCTACTCAATCGGGTTTTCTGCCAATTGATATGCTAGTGCTTGCCCTTTCATTGAATTCTAGTTCACATATGTGATGTCGAATTCTGATAGCAACATTTTCCATTTTGAGATCCTTCTAATCAAAGCCGGCTTGTTGGCCAAATACTTCAACAGGTCATGCTTTGTGAATAGCTCAATGGGGTAATTAGGGATGCAACCGGGGCGGGTTTGGGACGGGTTGTATAAGACCCGAACTCGCCCCGCTTCCTAATAGGGTTTCCCAAACCCGCATCGTGACCCTACAGGGTTTTCTATTCAATACCCAAACCCGCCCCTGTAAGGTTTTGACCCTGGCCCGCCCCGTCCTGCAATCCGCTTAATTTTTTTTTCTTCTTTTCAACACTTAGTTAAATTACAAAATTTAACGATAATTTTATCCTATATGAGCATAATAGTTAGTTACAACTATACTTGAATGAATTTTACAAGATATGCCATAACTTTATTAAGAAATATAAAGGTTTAAAACTATCATAAAAGATTTTCAAATGTAGATGAAAAGACGTTACTTCACTTACATAAATATACATAATATGTAGAACCATACCTATAAACATAAATAATATCCATGAAATGTTTGACAATTATAACTGGGTTTTTGATGGTATCCCTTAAAATATCTATATAGTCATTTTAATGCGTACTGAGTAGGAAATCCTTTTACGGATTTTCTTTTTTTTTTTTTCTTTTTTTCCTTTTATAATGATAATACGTGTATTCTAACTTTTATTTTATTTTTTACAAATAAAGCGTCTCATAACATTAATAATGATTACATAAGTTAGCCTCTAAATATAATGTATTTTTATCTGTAATTAGAACCAATATATAGCAAAGTTGGATCCATGAATCAAAGTTACGAATACATATTTGCCAAAGGAAAAGTGTGAGGCTCGGGGTAATACATAGAAAACTAAATTAACTTCCCCTAAAAAAAGAAAAAAATAATGGTAACGGTTATATGTAGATCATAATAAGAATAATAATTTAATTTTTTAAATTATTTATATTATGACGGTTCGGGTTACCCATCGGGTTTTTTTAATGACCTGAAACCTCCCTGAAACCCTATAGGGTCAGCAAGTAATTTTCCAAACCCATCCCGCGAACCTATAGGATTTTTAACGGTTCGAACGGCTGGGTACCCTATAATGACCCGCCCCGGTTGCATCCCTAGGGGTAATAAAGAGTGTACTGTCAAAGTCGATGCATAATCCAAACCAGGGCACTGCATGTTCTTTCTATTTCAGAGTACTTTTGTTCCCCTTCTGTGAATTTCTTGCTCAAATAATAAGTGGCTCTTTCTCTTCCATTCTCGTCTTTTTGTCTTAGCATGCAACCTATTGACTCAGGAAGTATGGTCAAATACAGGAACAAAGGATAACCCGGTGTAGAAGCTACTAATATAGGAGGATTTGTTAAGTATTGCTTGATTCGATGAAAGGCTTCTTCACGTTCTTCATTCCAATGTCCAGGGGCGTTTTTCTTCAACATCTTAAAAAAGGGACGACATTTGTCAATCAATTGTGATATGAATCGATCGATGTAATTCAATCGTCCTAAGATGCCCCTAACCTCCTTGAGGGATCTTGGCGGAGGTAGTTCTAGCATAGCTTTGACCTTGTCTAGATCAACTTCTACGCCTTTCTAGCTTACCAAGAATCCTAGTAGCTTTCCTGAGGTTACCTAAAATGTGCATTTTTCTGGGTTTAGTTTCAACTGAATTTTCGCAATTGGCAAAAAATTTTCTCGAGACAACCACATGACTTTCTCCTTCTTTCGACTTTGCGATCATGTTGTCTGCATAGACTTTAACCTCTTTGTGCATCATGTCATGTAATAATGCCACCATTGCCCTTTGATATGTTGCCCCGGCATTTTTGAGACCGAAAGGCATGACTTTGTAGCAAAAAGTACCCTAAGTTGTGACAAAGATTGTTTTAGTCTTATCTTCTTCTACCATCTTAATTTGATTATACCCTGAGAAACCATCCATGAATGAAAAGAGATGGTTCCTGTTGTATTATCCACTAAGACATCTATATAGCAAAGGAAAGTTGTCTTTGGAGTGGCCTTATTTAGGTCACGAAAGTCCACACATACTGACCTTTCCATTTTCTTAAGGACAGCATTATTTAGCTACCCAATCAGACATCGATACTTCAATGAAACCGACATCCAAGATTTTTTACTTCCTCTTTGATCTTTATAGATTTAGGTCTAATACTCTCAACTTTTGCTTTCTGGCTTCATCCTCTCTAGTTGGTAACTTATGGACTACTATGGAATGTCCAAACAACATGTCTTCATAAACCATGCAAATATATCTAAATGACTGCCAAAATGATACCATTTCTTCCCTCTATTCACTGGATAAAGTGGTCCCTATCTTGAATTCTAGGGTTTTCTTCAGTCCCAAAATTGATCACTTCTATTGATTCATCAATTTCAATCCTATCATGTTCATATTTTGCCAACTTTCTTGTACCTACGATACACTACATCATTCTTGATAATATCAGAAATGATATCAGTATTTTCGTTAATACCAACCAAGATATCCCTTACTTTCATTATCACTGAATCTGGATAAAGGGAAATAAAGAAAAGAAGGAAGTAAGGACAAAAGATATGTAAAGAAAATTAAAGCATTTCATTCATTCATTAAGATGTCGTTAAGTACATATGATTTTATTGAGCAATTAATAAAAAATAAAACATAGAATCACTTGTGCTCAACCCTTACTTAGTAACCCAAAGCATACAAAAATGAGAACCAATGATTCAGACTATATATTAGCCATAGCCTTGTTGGTTCATTGTTTGTAATGATTGCTTTCCTAAATCTGCTTTTGAATGTAGCT